>ML686119.1:681503-725317 GCA_007922175.1 Pelusios castaneus
CAATAAAGTGATTGTGTGTACATAGTTTCAAGGAGGAGGCTGACATGTTGGGGAGGGGTCAAAGAAGAGCCAGGGGAAGGATTAAAGGGTTAGAAAACCTGCCTTAGGGTGATAGACTGATTTATTTGAGTCCATTTAGCTTAACAAAGAGAAGGTTAAGGGGTGGCTTAATTACAATCTACAAGTGTCTCCATGGGGAGCAATTTTGATAATGGACTCTTCTGTCTAGCAGAGGAAGATCTAACAAGATCCAATGACTGGAGGTCAAAGCTAGACAAATGCAGGCTGGAAATTAGGCGTACATGTTAACAGTGGGCATCATTAACCATTGGAACTACGTACCCAGCATCATAGTGGATTCTCCATCACTGACCATTTTTGAACCCCGGTGGGATGGTGTTTCTCAAAGATCCACTCTCGGGTTTACTTTGGGGCACTTCTCTGGCCGGCACTACAGAGGGGATCAGACTCGTTGACCACAGTGTTCCTTTCTGGCCTGAGAATTGGTGCCGTTCTGTCCCCATGTCTCCCTAGGAGCAAAGACACTCCCTCTACTGAGTGATGGCCTCAGGCCGGGGCAGGAAGCTTTTTAATGCAGCTCCCTGGGACCTTGTCAATGAACTGCCCTGGGCAGGGTGCTTCATCCCCATCCCAAGGTTTGGGCTCCAGCGGCTGATAGGGAGACGGGCTTGGCTGGGTCCTGGCTGCACAGGGCTGGGGGATGGGTGACGCTGATGGCTGTGCCAAAAGTTGCAGCTGTCACCGAGTGGAACAGGCCGGGGGCCAGTGGCTTTGTGATCCAAAGCAGTACAGGTGGACGGGGGTGCAGGAATGGGACCTGTGGGCAGACAGTTTGAGGAGGGGAGCTGGGTGGAGTGGAGACACCTGGAACAGGCAGGAGGCGTATGGGTGGGTGGGGTGTGGAGGGAGCACGTGTCATTCTCCTCTCCCTACGGCTGTGGCTAGAAAAGCCTTTGTTGTCTATGTCACTCCAGACCCTGAGTCGCAGAGGAAGAGGACGGTGCAGAACGTGCTGGATCTTCGGCAGAATCTGGAGGAGACCATGTCCAGTTTGAGGGGCTCCCAGGTGTCTCACAGGTGAGAGCATGGCTCAGGCTGTCTCCCTCCTTTTATGTCCTTCTCCTTCCTCTGCCGGCATGGCTCATTACGGTGTCTGATCCTCACAGCCAAGACCTTTCTAGGGGGTGGGGACCTTGGTGGGGCAGAGGAATAGTGATGTTCCTTGCGGCGGTGGTTTCTCCAACCCAGAGGTCCCTGCCCTGGAGAAGGAATCGGACAGCACCACTGTTTCATGGAGGCCTCCATACCGGCATGGAGAGCTGCAGTCCTCTGAATCCAAGGTGCCCTGTTCTCTACCCCTCCAGCTAAGCTCTCTCTAGCTGCTTTGTTTCTAGCGAGTCACACCTCATTAACAGCTGTATTACGGAATCACCTGGAGGCTCCAGCTGTGCTCACCGTCCCCATGGCGCTGGGGGCTGCAGTAGCCACAGAGGGCATATCTGCAGTGTGAAAACCCTCCCCCCAAACCCGGCCACAGCGAATGTCAGAGCCCAGGTCAACTGACTCGGGCTTGTGGGACTGGTCTGGTGCTACGAGGCTAAAGTAGCCGTGTAGATGTTCCCACACGGGCTGTGACACTCACCGAGGGGGCAGGAACATTGTGCTGTTATTTTTAACCCCACAGCACCAGCCTGAATCAATTTACTTGTGCCATGGGAGGGTCTTTTGCTGGTATTTGCCATGTAGACGAGTCCAGGGTGAGGCCTGGCCTGTATTCAAAGGTGCTGCAGTTTAATTAGAGGTGTGGCTTTTTTTTTTCTAGATCAATTTACCGGTAGTTTCAGGCTACAATAGGAAATGAGGTCGGCATTACCAGGTGTGGAGAAATCCACACCCCTAAGCCATGCAATTAAACTGAGCCAACCTCTCGCATAGACAACGTTCTCTCCTCGATTTAGCTACTGCCCCGCAGGGTGAAGGTGTACCCAACCAATGAGAGAACCTCCCAGGCCCCATCAACATAGGCAGCCTCTTCACTGAAGCGCTATAGCTGCACAAATGCAGCGTTTGCAGTGTGGACAAGCCCGTAGTTCCACGGGTGCAAACGTCCTGGAGACACTTGTGGGCCCCGGCTACCCACAAACATGCAGCGGTTTAATTTAGTTAAATCGATCCAACCAGTTTTTTAAAAAGACCCATGTGAACACTTTTATTTCAGGACAAAAGTTGCTTCTTTCAGCTTCATTTAAACCTGTTCCCAGCTGGTTTAAACTAAGCTGATTTCAGAGCAGTTTATTTTGGGATCCGCGTATCCCCCAGAGACCTGCGCCAGGTTAACTCTCACTATCAATTGACATCTGGTTTTATCCCTGTCATGTCAACAGTGCCTGAGAGGCAGATGGATTAAAGAGACTGGAAAAACTTTGTTAAATCTGTGCAGATTTTAATAGAGAAGAGGTCCGAGAGATCGTGCCTGTCCTGGAGGGCTTATGGTCTATGCAGATGGAGTGGGAGGGGAAACTGAGGCACAGAGCGGAGCCGTGACTTGCCCAAGGTCACATAATAGAACTGGGACTAGCAGTCAGGTCTGCTGAAGCTTACCCCTGTGCACTAACTGTTCAGTGTCTACACGTGTATCTTTACAGTAGCAGCCCAAATGGGAGTCCTACCCACACCTCCCCGGTGTGCCGAGACGTACTCCCGGACACTTGTATGACAGCTGAGAGCAGTGCTGATCTGTGCTCTCCCGACATCTGGAATGCATTGCCGGTGGGATCTGCTGGTCATCACACAGCAAGCCTGTGTGCTCCCCCAGCTGTGAAAACATTACTGCTTGCCTGCGCCGGGGCTGGAGACACAGGTTCCACCGGGCTCATGTTTTCTTAGGGACACCAGTGAATCCCCATCTGGTTTGCAGGAGAGGAGTGAGCAGGGAAAAAATAGGCTTCAAATTCCTCCAGTCCGGGGCGGTGGCAGCTGCAGCCCCTAGGGGGTGTGTCAGGCCAAGGAGAGAGACAGAGGGAAGCTGGTCTGGCTCCATGCTCAGTGCAGAGTACTAAGGATGAGCTCAGCTGTAACGGGAATAGGGGCTCAGCCAATGGGGCATCCCAGATATTTATTGAGGAGCCCAGCTCACAGCTGTCGCTACCCGCCTGCTCCTGGTTGACAGCCAGGAGGGGGAAGTGCGAGAAACAGGAAAAGGCTCAACAGCTTAAAAGCCCAAGGCCCATGGGAGAGTAAATGGCTGGGGGGGGGGGGTCATCCTGGCTCCCCTCTAGGAGCTGTCCTCTGCAACTGTAACAGCCTGCAACTTTGCAGTCTTGTAACTCCAGGGGTTGTGTGTTTGGTGCAGAAGGTCCTAGCACCCCACCCCATCCGTGGTAGCTGTCTACAGTGCCTTTCCCACACCCCAGAGCAAGGCCTGGATCATGCCTCTCAGTGAAAGTGTTCTGCAACGGCTGGGGAAACTGAGGCACAGAGCTGTGGGTGTGACTTGTCCCGGATCATGGAGTGAGTCACTCACAGAGTCGGGAGCAGGTCCAAAGCTGCGATGGAGGGCTGGCTGTGAGGCCGTGTCCCGTGAGGGGTGCCAAGCATTGAGAGAACAACAGCTGTATGCCATCTCGCTGAGAGCTCCCCAGCCCCTCTGGCAGGCTGAAACTGGGGCCCTGGCTCCGACCCATATACCCTTCCAAACCCTTCATAGCAGCTGGCAGGAGAAAGCCCTGCTGGCTACACATTGCAGAGCTGGGTTGTGCAAGAACCAAGGCAGGAGGGGGAACCATTGTGTCTGCTTCAGTGTGATCTTTTTTGGACCCACTGATTACACTACGCTGGGGGTGGAGGGGTGGAGTTTTCTGAACCAGCCCCTCATAAAAAACACCATACCCTAAATTCTCCCCATGTGTGACCAGACACATCTCCCCCACCCCCTCCAAGCTCTAACCCCTGGCTGCCTGGGAGTGGGCCATTTTCCTGAGCTGAGAAAGGCTGGGCCCAGACCCACGAAGGCTTGGACCCTCATTGCTCCAGCTGATGTCTGCAGGCTCAGCTTCTTGTGGGACAGGTGGTCCGTTAGCCAGCGTGGCCGGTGGCCAGGAGGGCTGGGCTAGTTGGCCTCTAGGTCAGAGATCTGCGCAGCACAGCACTGGGGGAGCCGCCTTGTCCCGCTCTTTCCCTCTGAGCTAGGAGCTGGCAGGCGTGCCCATCTTAAGTAAGATTTTCCCCTCCCTGGCTCTGTGGCCCAGATGAGGTCATACAGAGACAGCAGCTTCTCCATGGCTCGGGGCTGGAGGCTGGGGGGTGAGTCTCAGGGACAAGCTGCAAACACTTGGAGGCGATGGGACCAGAGAGCAGAGCAGGGGGACGCCGTGTCCTGGCGAGGGGTGGCCAGCTGGGGGGAACTGAGACCGTGGAATCAGTGGCCAAGGGATCACGGAAGGGACATTAGTGGTGGGAACAAGGGGTCAAGGCAGCCAGCCGGACTGCATGCAGCAGGGAGCCAGTGAGAGAAGGCCGGGGTCAGGTCCCTTTTAGGTGTGTCGTGCAGGGGACAGCTCAGTGGGGGTCCCTTCTGAAGCTGCCTGGAGGCTTGTGATGTGGGCTGCTACTGCCAGCCAGATGCCCGTTGTCAGGTCTCCGCATCGCGAGGTGTCGCTCTTTGACCTGAGACCATTCCTGGCCGTGGGCCCCTCACTCTCCCCCGGGTGCAGGGCAGGAAGGTGTACGGTGCGAGTAGTCCCTACCTCTGCCTCAGGGAACTGAAGACGGAGCAGGCCGGCAGACCCTTCTGCTTTCCTGCTGCTGAACCAGCTTGGGGGGCCACGCTTGTGTGCAATGCCACGGAGATGTGTTAGCACCCTGGCCCAACCCTTTTCTTTATTTGTGCACAAATGGAACTAAATAAACCATCCACCCTCCCATACCTGGGCGAGGAGTCAGAGAGGGTCCTGCCCTCGTGTTCTCCTGCAATCCGGCTCCTGGAGAGTGCCTCTGGCTGGGCCTGCCCATCTTCTGCTGCCGGAGTCCCACGCTGGATCAGGGAGAGGGTGCTTGGGAGGTTGAACCCTGCCAACTGAGCTCCACCCGAGATGAGTCACAGCAGGAGGAGCCAGTCTGGTTTGCTTAACGTTTAGCAAAGGGCTTCCTGCAAGTGGTGGCATGACCCACGCTCCAGGCACCTTTATTCCCTGGGACACACCAGGGCTTCTTAGGCTGGCGTCCCGGGATCCAGCCATGCCCAAGCTGTGAGAGCTCATGGGCTGAGCCCAGGGACAGCAGGAGGGGAGCGGGTGGAGAAAGCTTGCCAGGCACTTGCACACCCCATTGCACCAATACCGGAAGCACAGCTGCTGGGGCAAGCCCGGAAAACACAACCACCCCAAAAGCAGAATGCAGAGAGCATGGCCTGTCTGTGAGCAAGGTGCAAGCTGTGTGAGAACACAGGCCAAGCCTGCCGCTTGCATGGGAACATCAGCCACGCGGGGGCTGGGCACTCCACAGCTAAGTGTGCCGTGGAGGAGACAAGTGTGCAAATCCCCATCCGTATCGCAGACTGTTGAAAATGTGCAAGGTCTGGCTCTTCTTTCCTCACTGATCGATGTCTAGCTCAACTCGGCGGCTCCCTGCCCTGCTTTGCAGAGATGCCATGTGCCCCGGGTCAGCTCCCTGTAGCACGCTCACCAGCAGGGACCATGGATGTGCACCAAGGAGTTGTGCAGAAAGCCCACGCCTCGCTGCCTGGGTCTCCCCCAAACCCCACAGCGGGAGATATGAGTGGAGAGCCACCTCCTGTGGCTGACCCAGCAGCTCTGCCTTCCTCCCACCTTGGCCTCTTCTGCTCTGGAGTTACAGTGGGATTATGTCCCGACACAGCCATCACCCCCCACGCAGCTGGGATTTGATTCAGTCGGCTTCTCATCTGAAGGAGCTAAGCATGGGATGACCCCAGGGCCTGGCAATGGGCGTGGTGAGCCCACACTCTGTGACTTAGCAAATGCCGGTGGAATTCAGACCACTTTCCCTCTGTTCATTTTCTTGTGTCTCCTGATGAGTCAGCGAAACAGACAATGCGCATAATCCTTGATTTAGCAAGGGCTGAGTCAGCAAAGTCTCTCCAGCCCCTGCCCACCGAGCCTGCAGGTGTCCAAAGAGGCCTGAGGCTCCTCCATGGAGACTCCCCGGTCCAAATGGGATGGTGAATTTGGCTGAGATGGCTTCCGCTACACACAACTGGCTGACACCCCTCAGTCCCCATGGTGGCCATTTCCCCCCCTGCTCGTCTCTGCCACGTTCCAGAGATCAATGACTTTCTGTGGATTTGGAACCTGGCTCTCCGTCTGGCTAGAATGACTGATTGATAGCCGGGAACAGGATCCCAATGTCTGTTTATGACGGCAGAGTTGTCTGTGTGGTATTCCTCCCCATTACAGGCAGATGGAAGAGTTTGTGTGCAGGCTTTGCTCCGGGGCCACGATTGGTCCCCCTGTCGGCCTGCAATACAATCCAGGCCTCATTGAAATCTGTATTGGAAATGCACTTCCCAGTGCTTCCACCAAGAGAGCCGAGGTACGTGCCCTCAAGAATGGCACAGGAGCCAGCGCAGAGCAAGATGTTGGCAGCTTTCTCCGTCCATTTACAGGCTCCAGAATGTAGATTTCATTTAGATTTGACATGACATCTCTTGTGCGTCAACCCAATGATTGGAACCATCTCTGCCGGGCGGCTCTCCATAGCTGTTAATCCACCAGAGAGTTGGTTTTAATCATTGCTTTGTGTTTAACATCCAAAACCCGCTTTATTGAATCAGAATGAAAGGGAGCCCTTGCAGGAGGGGAAAACCAGTCCCTGCCTCGGGTACCAAGGCACAGAAAGGAAACGGGATGCCGTCCCATTAACCTTGCAACCGTTCACGCACTTTCTGGGACCTCTTTCTATTTGCAAGGCTGGCATTCCTGCTGCGCTGGAGGGTCAGGAGCAAGACAGCCACGTTAAACGCAAAGAAGGAGGATGGCTGAGTGGTTAGGGTGCAAGCCTGCTCTGCCACTAGCTTCCTGTGTGACCATGGGCAAGTCACTTATACCTTTGAGGTTCTGGGCCTCAGTTCCCCATTTGCTCAGTGGGCATAATAGCCAGGATAATGGTACACTTCACCGGGACCCAGAGGTCCCAGGGGACCTATCCCGATAATAGCACTGCCTTATCTCATAGAAGGCGTAAGGATTGAGATTATGAGGCACTTGGGTAGGACAGAGAAACACCAAAGACAGACAGACAGACTGTGGCCCTGGCCTGATTCAGGCCCAAGGCAGAGAGTGACAGGAAGCACAGGGGAACCCCCTGCTGTATTACGGAGGAAGGGTGGCCTTCTGGGACTCTGGCTGCACCTTAGCTTCCCATCTGTACAATGGGAGTAATAACTCTGCCTTGTCTAATGGGGGGGTAAGATCTGCACAGACCACCTCTGAGTGGATACATGTACAGTGCCCTGTGCAATGGGGCTATCCGTGGGGCAAGACCCAGGTGGGAGGAGCCCTCAATCCACAGAGCCTTCGGGACTGCTGGGCTGGTTCTCCAGCATTGAGCTGGTGCACTTTACACAGCACCAGGGTGGCCTTAGGAACAGGAACCTAAGGCACCCAAGTGCAGGGGTATTGGGGTGGCCATTTCTCTTTGATGCACCCATGCAAAGGATTCTGGGCTGTGCCTGGGCGTGTGTGGAGCCATTTGGAGGGGAAACGACAGGAAGGAGGGGAGCGCAGGGGCTGCGGCGTTGGAAGAAGGAGAGTCTCCCCTGTAAGGCAATGGCTTAGCAGTGTGGATTCCTGGTTTCCCATCCTGGCCCCACCCCAGCCTTGGACCTGAAGTGTCAAAGCTAAGTGGCGAAGGACTTGCCCTGATTTCCAGCACCTAATAGCTGAGTGAGTGCAGGACGAAGCCCAGGACCCCATTTTTCCCTGGGGCCAGGCCTTCCGGTTTGGGGCTTGCTGCCCCTGGGCACCGCCAGCCCTAACATTTTGCTCTCTGCTTCTTCCTTACAGCTCTTTGGACATGACCTGCTACGACAGTGACGAAGCCAATCCCAGGAGCGTGTCCAGCCTGTCCAACCGCTCCTCCCCCCTTTCCTGGCGCTACGGGCAGTCCAGCCCTCGGCTGCAGGCCGGAGATGCTCCCTCAGTGGGTGGGAGTTGCCGGTCGGAAGGCCCTCCCAGCTGGTACACGCCGGGCGAGCGGGCGCACTATTCCCACACCATGCCAATGCGTAGCCCCAGCAAGCTGAGCCACATCTCCCGGCTGGAGCTTGTTGAGTCGCTGGACACTGAGGATGTGGATCTGAAGTCCGGGTACATGAGCGACAGCGACCTGATGGGGAAAACCATGACGGAGGATGAGGACGACATCACCACAGGGTGAGTGGCCGCTGCCGATGCGAGACAGATTCAATGGCAATGAGGGGTGCGTTTTTAGCCAGGAGACTCATTAACCAGTGGAACAGCTTCCGTGGGCTGCGGTGAACATGTCCTCAAGGAATTGTTTCGGGGCAGTTCTCTGGCATGTTATGCAGGGGCAGATTAGATGATCACAGTGATCTCTTCTGGTCTTGGAATTTATGAGATGCAGAGCAAGAGACAGAGCAGGCGGATGGATGGACGGAGCCTATCAGGCTGGCTGGATCGATGTGTGGTGCAGGAGGATGGATAGATGTAGGGGACGAATAGTTAGCTTACAATATCCTTCCCCAACTATATCACTTGTAGGTTTCATGCTTTGTGGCGGGTGATAATCTGTAGCTGGGGGACTCTAGAGGTAGAGAGATGCTGCCAGCGCAGGGTGCTAGTGTCCTTTAAGGTGCCGATGTCCCACTGGCGTGTTTGAGAGGAGTCCAGGATGCACTGCGCAGCGCTGGAAGTGCCTTTTATCTGATGTACGCAGCACTTGGGGATCAGCAAAGACAATGGAAAGAATACCAGGTTGAGATCCAGGCCTGATGCTGAAGCCTCTATTCGGAGGGTATGTCTACACTGCAGCTGGGAGGGAGCTTCCTGGCTCAGGGGCACACATGCATGCTAGCTTTGCTCAAGTTAGTGCTCTAAAAATAGCTGCCTGGCCCCAGCCAGTCAGGCTAGTGTCTCTGGAGTCTGTTCCCAGGGGCTGGGAGGGATTACACTCTGTGCTAGCCAAAGCTGTTGCTAGGGTCACCGCCGCGCCCACACCGCTGTTTTTAGGGCAGTAACTAGAGCGGAGCTAGCCTCTGTCTGCCCAGGCTGGGAAGTGTCTCCTGGATGCTCTGCAGATGGATCCTGAAGGCCCATGTGATGTAGTGGAGGGTTGGGAAGTTCATTCCTCACTCAGGTCCATGTTCACTCCTCATTCATGTTCCAATGACCATCTTGCTGATTTGACTACTTGCTCTTTGATCTGTTTTTTTTGATCTTGGTCTTTGTTCTGCATGCTCCCTCCACTGCAACCAGGGTGAGAAATTAACAAGTGTTAGAGCATCTGCCATGCATTTCTGCAAAGGGCCAGATCCTCAGCTGGCGTAAAACCACATAGCCCCATTGACTTTAGCAGCGCTGTGCTGATTTACACCAGTTGAGAGTCCGACCTTTCAGTGGTTTGGGAGAGGTCAGCTGACTAACCAGAAGGGCAGCTGGTGTATATGGGGAAGCATGTTAGCAATCAGAAGGATGTGATTTTAAGGGCTCAGTGTGTCGGGGCCTAATAGGGATAGAAGCAGCAAAAATGCTTTCAGGGCTTTGAAGATTTTTCCTGAGTATCAGACAGAGATCAATGAGAGATGTCACAGAGGCACTAGTTGATCCATGGTGCACAAGGGGTTAAACTCAGCTCAGCTTTTCTCCCTCACCCATACCCCAAATACACTAGATCAGTGGTTTTCAATCAGTGCGCCGTGGTGTCCACGTGTGCCATGAAATTTTGTACGAAGGGAATGAAAAAACCAAACATTGTTTCATTTTAAAACAATATTCTATCCAACCAAAATGACAACTCAAAACTTGTGAAAATGAATCATCACATTAAAAATGAGGTATTGGTCGTTCGATTCTAAAAGGTGAACACTCTAAACGCAGGGGGTATTTTTTTTTCTGGTGGATTTGAAACATTAATGCATTTGATCCTTCTTAGCTCGTTGTATGCCCTATGTTGCAAACCCCTCTAATAAATAGTAAATATAAGGAAGAGCAATCAATTCGGCTGAAAAAAGTGGGTGTGCCATGGAATTGTTTGTCTCATTGAAGTGTGCCATCTTACTGAAACGATTAGGAACCACTGGACTAAAGTATCTTAAGGGAGGTCCATCTCCATAGCCAGGGTCACAGAACTGGGTTGAATCTCAGCTTCACCGCTGATATCTCTGGGGATGGAGGGGATCTCATGTGATCGGCTCACGCTAGTGCAGAAAGAGCATTTCGCCTTGTCCGTTCCGCACTACATGTGAGAGGTGGTGATTCACACGGAGAGATGTTGTGTCATGAGTTGTTCATTTCTCCCCGGAAGGGGGGGAAAAGCATATCCTTCAAGGGATGGGGCAACGCCTTAGTCTTAAAAATACCCATGCGGCATGGAGACACCTGTAGAAGTCCTCGTTAATTTCACAGCTCTGGGCTGCAGACAAGTAACTGACAAGCTCTGTCTCTGGTGGATCTGCTGTATCTCCTCGCTCTTACCGTCCTTGGAGCATTAAAATAAGGGAGGGATTGATCCAAGTTCCTGCTGCAGAGGGGAAATCCATACTGGAGAGCTCCCTCAGTCCCCAGGGGCTATTGGGACATTCAGCACCTAGCACCAGGACTCAGCCCCCTTGCGAATCCCCCATTAGGAAATGAGGCTGCTCAGCACCTGGCAGGATCCAGCCTACGGGTAGGGGGAGTCAGTAGCAAGCCAGTCCCTGCAAAGAGCTGCGTCCAGTCTCCCCAGCCACTTGAGTTCTCTTCCACTCTTGCACAGGAGAGGTTTCTGGTGTCTGGTAATGCTGCCAATGTGGCTGTTAAGACAGGGACAGATGGGTGGGACTTTTTGGATTTAAGACTTGTGTTGTTTTCTTTTGAAATGCAGCCCTCCCCATTGAGTTATTGAGATGCCGCCTGGGGGGGGAGTTGTGTTGAGCATAAATCCAGTCCCCGTCTCTTTCCCCACCCCCGCCTCTGACTCAAGGCCAGAATTTCAGCACATTGGAGGTTTCCGGTTTCAACGCATGAGAAAATAAATAATCCTGGTATTTGATTTGTCTCAGAGAATGGGGAGGCATTCGGCCCATTATTGCACTGCTGAGAGCTCCTAATTATGCCAGCTGCTTGTGATGTGCGGTGAGAGCTCACGGCTCAGGTGGGTGTCTGGGGAACTCTCTGCCACATGAAGACACCAGTAATCTCTGTGTGTTTCCTCTGATCCCAAATGCCCACTCTGCTCTAAGAGCCCTGTCCCTTTAAAGCCTCAGTCCCTTTCTTTATGGAGCATGTTGGAAGATAGCTGTGGGATGTGTGGGAGGAAAGATGGGTCTGTGGGAGCCACATATGCTGACTGAGTGCAGGTCACCTTGTCTGCCGCGAGAGGCTGCCCCTAGAGACCCATGTGAAGGGGATTGTGTTGTCCCTTAAGGGTATGTCTACTCTGCCATTAAAAACCCACAGCTAGCCTGTGCCAGCTGATCAGACTCGTGGGCCTCGGCTAAGGAGCTGTTTAATTGCGATGTAGATCTTTGGGCTCCGGCTGGAGCCAGGGTTCTAGGATCCTGCGAGGCGGGAGGGTCCCAGAGTTCGGGCTGCAGCCAAGCCCGAATGTCTACACTGCAATTACACAGCCCCCTGGCACAGACCAGCCCGGGTGTCTCATTGCAGCATCACATATCCTTAGATTTCGTGGTGTCCATACTTTATGGACGTGGCCTGACAGCCAGGAGAGTCTTTCCAAGTCAGTCTGCCAGGTCCCTCTGCACTCAGTGACATGGCTTCTGCTCTGGGGGTTTAGGAGCCAGGAAATCTTGATGACGGTAGGGTTTAAGGTTGGTAGAAGGCGCTGGCTGACTCTGGGGATGGGAGCTACTAGCTGCCAGCTCTACGTCATGGGTTCAGATCCTGCCTGGGGTGGTAAAGATGGTGTATTGCTGGCAATTGATGGCTGCTTAGTGGCCTTTGGCGTTGGGCAGTGGTGGGTTGGGGGCCCTGTGGGCCCATCATGGGGCACTCTTTGCTGTGGGCTTAATAAAGAGGCTAAAGGCTGAAAACAGGTCAGAGCAACTGCCCCCCTCAATCTGCCCCAGAAAGAGATGTTGCCCCTTTGGCCCGAGGGGTAGTTGGTTTCTAGGGTCTTGAAAGGTTGTTTCCATCAAGAGGAGAAATTGACGCTGTAACTGGGGTCTCTTGTTGGTGTGATCGTGTTTCTTGATGAAGAATGTGCAGGCAGGCCTGCTGCCCTGAACAGCACAGAAACAAACAGCAGCAAGCCGATTCCTCCTCAGAAATTCCCATGCCTGCCTCTCCAGCAAGCTCTGTGCCCAAGAAGCTTCATCTCACTGAAGCTTCCTCTCAAGATCTAGCTCACAGCTCCTTCCCCAGTCCTGGCTTTCTGTCTCCATTTGCAAGCAGGGAAACACCTCTGCCCGCGTGGATTAGCTGTAACTGCCACATGGCCTGTTGCTTTGGGCAGTCACCCACGTTTTCTGCCTCTGTCTATTACATAATTGCTCCCATTGAGCCTGAAAGAAGGGTGTTCGGCACCCGCTGGCTTTAGCAAGGTCAGTGATTGTCCTGGGATTAACACCCCTCGCCCGTGCGGGGCAGCTGTTGGCACCTTTCAGCATAGCAAGGGACGGGAGCTCTCCTGCATATAGACACAGTGACCATCGCTGGCACTAAATTCTTTGTACCTGAAGCCCCAATCACACTGCTGGGCAGCGACGGACGGTAACACGGGCAGCTGCTTTCAGTGCCCCTCACTGCCCCCCAGCTGCAGCTGCTGGCTAATGATTGGCCCCGGTGAGACTGAAGGGCAAAGCACAGGGGTCTCCAGAGAGCTCCATGAAAGTGGCGTATGTCACTGCTGGCAGGGTCGTAATTACTGCCTTGGCATTTGGCTCTCTGATTGCTCCCCCCACCCCGGTCCTTCCAGAATGAAGCATAATATGCACCCTGTGCAGGTGACACATCCAATGGGCTGTGCCAACTCCCTGCCCGCTCCATCATGTGGTCAGCTGACATAAATTAGAGTAACCCCTCTGCACCAAATTCCCTGCTTACTCCCATGTACATCAGGAGTAACTCCACTGCGCTCAATTTCCCCCTTACTGAGCCCTGTGTAAATCAGGAGATTTGCTTTATTTCCTCTTAGGGCGCCTGAGGGAAACGCAGGCTCCAAGGCCATGATGTGGCAGATGCAGAAACCTAGCTAGGGCCGTACACAGGGTCAGCGCTCCATCCAGAACAGCACATGGAGTCGGGTAACGGTGAAAGGGAAGGACTCGCCCGTGATCCCTTGAAGCCAGCGTGCTGCAGAGAGGAACCAAGACAGCCCGCCTTGCATTCACATAGGCAACACGACACCTCATAGGCCTGATCCGATAGATCGAATGCCCGTAAAGTGCTCACAGGGGGTAGTAATATCCAACAGAGAGCATCTTTGTGGCTGGCCGTCCCTGCTTCTTGCTACCTTGCGCCGCTTCCCTTTGCTGTTTCGCTCCCTGGTCGGTTTCCCTCCTTTGTTTGACGCTCCCCATGCAGATGGGATTGATTTTCTCCTTTCAAGTGCCCGGCTGTCAGGAGAAAGCCGCTCTAAGCCTGCATTGCTGAGGCGACCCCCTGTACTGCTGGAATTCCATTGCTGGGGCTCAGCTGACTGCGCGCTGCCTTGGAGAGCGCTGAGGCGAGATAGGGCCGGGTTTGCTCTGGGCGTCCCACCACTTGGCGGGAGCTGCTCATGGGCTCCAGCCTCCAGGCCTTGCTCAGTGCTTGTTTCCGATCCAATTTGCTCCTTTCCCCAAAGCCAGCAGAGAGCCCACCCTTGCCCCCAAGGCCCCAACCTCCTGAGTGTCTTGGGGGTCTGTAAATAGCATTTGCGTTATCCTTATCCGATGGACGTTAACACCAGGGGCAGGGTCTAGCTCAGAACTACGTCACTGGGAGGAAGAGAAGTCTAGTGGACAAGGCCTGGGATGATAGAATCGGGTGATGTGAAACTTGGGCCCTGACACTGACCCACTGCCCAGCCTTGGGTGAGTCACAATACCGCTCTGTGCCTCAGTTTCCCCATCACCTTTGGAAAGCTCTTGAAGAAAAACGCAAAGGGGCTGTTCTGCCATAGGGTGATTATCCGCTGCTGTGAAACCTGCGTGCAGCTCCACTAGAGACTGACCCGGCCCCACTCCTCCAAAACGATCGAAGCTCAGACAGAACCAGTCACCGACGGAGGGGACTCACCTCTTTTGGGGGCTCTGTAGCTGGCCTTACAGCCGACTCTGACCTAGAACCGGTAAGATACTGTCACTGCCCCAGCTGGGCCCCTCACCTCCATTGGCGTTGATGCGCCAGGCAGAAGTGGAGCACTCTAAATGGGGCCATTAGCCACCTTGAGGCTGGGCTGCTAATACGTTGGGGGGGGGGGGGCTTTGCATCTGGATGTGGTGCAGCAGAAGCAAGGTTTTGTAGGGCAGTAGGTCACAGGCAGTGGAGATATTAGTGCAGAGTCAGAGGTTCTCAGATTAAACCCTTCCCTCTTCCGCCTGCCTGCCGCCCTCCTTCCCCTGCTCCCCCCATGCATCCTGTGTTGCCTCCACTGCTGTGGATCATTGTAAAGCTCATCAGCACTCGCTGGGTTAATTAACCAAGGAGGGAGAGAGGTGCTGCCTTAAGGAAATGGGAATGATGGCTGAGTGCTGCTGCCTGACCCTCAGGGGATTGTCGGGGTGAGAAAGAGACCTCAGGCAGCTGGGTAGCTGTGATTGTGTTGCTCTATGCGACCGGCATAGTCTGCGTGTCTGTGTGGATGAATGAGTGCGTGTGCACCCACACACATGTACATGAGTGTAATGGATTGGCGCCTCTTCTTGTGGGGTTGCTGCAGGAATATGCCTGCGTGGTGTAGTGCAAGAGCGCGTTTGCCTGGCTGCGTGGGTGGGTGGAGGGGGCAGGGGTGAGGAATTCAGCTCTCAAGGGGGATTTGTGCATTTCAGAGGACACCTGCAAAAAAGACCCTGCAGCCTCCTTTGTGGCCCCGAGTTTTTACAGACCCAGCAATCAATGACCTGACTGCATTTTGCCATGAAACTGCTCCGCAGAACTGATGACCCCCAAAAGCTTGTATGGGAGTGCATACATGTGTGAGAGGGTGTGCACATGTATATGTCTGGGAGGGTGGTGTACCAGGCATGGGTGCATGTGCATGGGTGTGTGCACACATGTGGCTTTTCATTCTGTGTCTCGTGCTGCGGGAGTGCCATGTGGCTAAGACACAGTACGGCTGGTTTGGGGCAACACTGTCTAGCACCCAAGAGCCGCACGCTTTCTTTGTGCTGAGGCAGCGCCCAGCCACTGACGTGGCGATGCAGAAGTGCAGGTCAAATCCCAAGCACCTTTCCGGCCTATTCACCCGGCTCCAGATGCACCATTCCTGAGCAGAGCTGTCCTGGCCAGTTGCTCACCAACCGGCCATCAGAGTGGTCCATTCCCCAGTGAAAGTCCAGCCCATCTTCACACTTTTCCCCCGTCCCCACCCACATCTGAGTCTGCCAGGCAGCGTGCTGATGCCCACCAATCAGAGGGCTCTTGGCTGATTTCTGGGCCTGGATTGATGCCAAGTGAGCTCAAAGGAGCTCACCTCCCCCCCAACACACACCTGGTCCCCTTAGCGGGGTTCAGCTCCCTGCTCCCCAAGTGATTTGCCAGAGCTGGACGGCTCACTCGAACCACACTGGCCAATTCTTCCCCCTGACATCCTCATCAGTGCTTCCCAGCCTGCCCTCTGCAGGGACGGCTGGCTTCTTATGTGGGGAACAACAGGGGAAGATACAGCCCCGTGCAAAGGGACCTGCCTCAGGCCGGCCCGTGCACCTCTGAAGCTGGGTGGAAGCAAGGGGTACATAGGCCTTGGAGAGTTGGAGCATTGGTGCCTAGACGGTGTGGATGACTCTGAGCGACCTGGATTCATGGAAGCCACTCCGCTGGCGGAAACCATGGCTGCCGGGTGCAGCGTCTGGTCCCAGCCTGCCACAGATCCCCAGAGCATGGTTGGTGCCAGGACCAAGCCTCCCTGTGGGGCCTGGGCTGCTGTCAACAGCCCCCAACACGAGGCAAACTTACAAGTAGCAATTTCCTGTTGATTTGCAGCTGAACGAGGCAGAGGCGCCACTCGGGAGCCTTTTATAACACTTCCCACAAGCCGGTTAGTCACATGGTGCTGAGGAGACCCCTTCCCCCAGTTCTGTGTTCACCTGCCTCTCACAGCAGTGGGGCAGTCTCATCCCACAGGGGCTCATCCGTTTGGGAGGGGACCCTGGGTAAGATTTGCTGGGCTGCCCACGTTGGTTCCAGGGCCTGTTGAAGGAGCAGGGTGGCGAGGGGTGATGATACGGGACTGAAGGCCTGGAGAGATCAGCCGCCAATCTTCCTCCTTTCTCTGTCAGTGGCCCCGTTTTCCTTTTCATGCAAACGGAGAGTTTCTCATTACACCCGGTGCAGAGAGGGCAGCTGGGCAAAGCCTCCTCCTTGCCATGCCAGCATTGGCCCAGCAGAAAGTGCTGGGAATGGAAAGAGAAGTGTTCCCATGCTCTGCTGGGCCCTGCCCCGTGTCCTGAGCTGTGGGAGGCTGGGCTCTGTAATGCACTACCAAGCAGGCAGCTGGACAGAGACAGCCTTTGTCCCGGTCCGTTACAGCTGCAACATTCTGGCTTCCAGAGACGGGTCAAGCCCAGACCCCTGGATTCAACCCCCAAACCCTGCTAGTTTGTAACACCTCCTGTGTTTGTCGGCTCCAATCCAAACTGTCCCGGCAATGGGGCTTTGTGGCGCTAGGAACCCAGATCAATGTCTCCTTCTCCTTTTAGCCTTGCAGGCATGTACTGAATACAGGTGAAATTGGACTGCGCCATGGGCCTGCGTGGCAAGGAGCAGCCATGATTGTTTGGCAGATGTTTGTGTGGGGCGGGGTAAGGCGGCGGTGGGGGTGCCCCATGGATGCACTAGGGACCTGCCAGCCAGCAATGGACTTTTCCTATGATTGCCAGATGGGTCGTGGCTTTGCCGTTTGGCAGGTGCCCCCGTGTCGACATTTCCTAAACAAGCCCTTTCGGCTTCTTCCCTTCGAGAATGTTGTTGAAGTTGACACGTGCTCGCGGAACGTTTCGATTTTGACAAATCTGGGTTTTTCAATGGAAAACTGTTTTGCCAGGAATGTTTTCGCTGGCTGTAGAGCCGGTGTTGTGGCAGCCTGTGAATTCAGGTAGGGTTAGGGTTCAGTGTCTGAATAGGAGGGGCAATTTCCTTGCCTTTGGTGAGGGTCACCCCCTCTTTGCTCCTTGGTGCCTTTAGTCTTTGGTTTCTGGCCTTTGGGAATGCGCTTCCTCGCACCCAGACATGACCTGTGGCTTCCCAGAATTTCCATAGAGAAGAACCAGCCCCCACGTAGTCACAGGGAAGCCCAGCTGCCAAACCTTGCAGAGCTTTTTCATCAAACCCACACTCAGGCTGTCTACACTTGTTAATTTAAGTCAACTTAGCAGGTTCACACTTAAATTTTAAGTCAACTTTCAGGCGACCCTAAAATATCGACCTAGAACGTCCACACCGGATGCCTAGGTCGACTTCTAGGGGCTAGGTGGACCTGGGACTGGTCCATGGTGGCGGGGGGGGAAACCCCTTGCCAAGTGCCAGGGGGCTCAGCATGTGTCATCTGGGTACAATGGGGCAAAGGGGGACAGGGACCCTGGCAGGGCATAGGGGCAGGGTGGGCAGGACTCTGCCCTGCCCTGTGGGTGGGCATGCCAGGCTCCCCCTGTGCCAGCCACCCTGGCAGGGAGGTCAGTGGGGAAGTCCTGGAGAGCCCCAAATCGACTTAGAGTCGACTTAGGGCTACTCAGAAAGTCGACTTAAAAGTAGGTTTAACAAAGTCGACGTAATTTTTCCTTAAGTCGACTTAAGCAGCTGCTTAAGTCGACTTAAGGAAAGTGTAGTGTAGACGCAGAGTAAATTAAGTCGACTTAAGCAAGCAAGCTTAAGTCGACTTAATTTACAAGTGTAGACGCACCCTCAGTGCCCAGACATGGATTTGACCCATTTAGCTGCAGCACCACTTCCATGCCCCTTCTGCCTCCCAGGTGACACATTACCCACAGCCAGCTCCTCCTTATACAAGAGCCCCACATCTGCTCCACCCGGTGTTGAGCTCACCTACAATCCACCCCCAAGAGGCTGTGTCTGGGGGATGTTTCTGCACCTTTCACTCACCAGTGGCAAAAAGGGACAGATGCTGGTGTCCTTATGGACAGAGTTTTGGGGCAGAGCAGTAATTTCTTGGTGTAGGGGGAATGTGTTTGAATGGTTGGATTAACTGCAGGACGCCGGGGTTCTCTCCCCACCTCTGCCACTGGCTTGCTTGAGAATGCTGAACTAGCCACTTTCATAGCCTGCCCATTTCCATAGTGGTGACTGATTGTGGCTCCCTCAGGTCTCAGCACACAACTTCACTGCTTTTAAAACATTGCCCTTATTCTTGTTCGTCCCCAGCTTCCCCAGCTGAAGGAAAGCAGGGAGCAGATACTGATTTCTGTTGAAAAACAACAGAGTCCTGTGGCACTCTTAAAGACTAACACATTTATCGCATGAGCTTTCGTGGGAGAAAATCCCACTTCGTCAGAGCTCCTCCCATCTTCCCCCACTAGCTGGAATGCTTTGTAGCAGAGCTGCTCTCAGTTGAATGGATGGGGTGACGATATTGGTGTGAACGGCTCAGAAAGGGACCAAGATACCCAGCATGAATATTGCAGGGCGTTGTAACAGCCCATTAATCTGGAAGGAGCCAGTCTCTTCTCAAGATGGAACAAAGCGGTTGTGCTACAGCTCTGTGCTTGGATTGCAGTGAACCAGAAAGACACCTGCACCTGTCGGATCCCACGCTCTCCACTAGACCCGAGCTGCATTCCTCCCCTCCAGGACACCAGACTCACAATCAAACCCCATCCTCTGCTCAAGACTTGGAGTAAACTCTCCCTTGCCGGGGGCAGCTCCATTCCCAGACAGACAGACAGACGCTCCGCCCTTCCCGCTGCCACTCTCTCTGCTTGCATGTTCCCTGACCCAGATCTCTACTCCACTTTGTTTAGCTGGTTCTTCCACTTTTCACCCCAGGGTTTGCTCTTGCAGATATGAAACTGAGAGGCCAGGAAGCCACATCCTCCGTCCTCACTTCCCTGCCCAGAGCTGCAGTCTTGTCTCGCTGGAGTTTGCTGGTCCCGAAGGTGGCTTAAAGACACAGTAGAACATCCTATATAGGATGAATATAGGGTGAAATCCCTGGGCAGAGCACTGCATAAGGCCTAGACACCCATGATCCCCCACTTCTGCAAAGGGGCGGGTCCAGAGGGGAGCTGGTGACTGAGGCACTGATTTCAGAGAAGAAGGGTCGCTGCATGCCCAAGGAGGCCACAGGATATCAAGCGTTTGCAATTAAGTGTCACCCAAACAGCAGCAAAAGAGCAAATGCCGTCTTGATGCAGTGGGCACGCCTGCTCCTTAGGTCAGGCGTTGAGCACATGCTGCTGAAATAAATGGCATTTCCTGGCTTTGTGGGCAGATCACCTTTAAAAGCACTGCCTCTGGGGTGAACTGCAACTCAGGCCTTGTACACACGATCAGATTATCGCGCATTAAAGCTCATTACCGCGCGATAGCAACAACGGCGTACACACGTGCAACAGGGCTCTTGCGCGTTAAGTGCCTTGTTGTCGCGCAATCCAACAACCACTCCGACGAGAGTGGTAACAGCTGTTGCGGATCATATATTGCGCGTTTGAGCTCGTGTGTACGCTTACCGCGCATTGACTGGAGTCCGGAACTGTCCCAGCATTCCCAAGTCGTCCTCTCTGGTCTCCCCCCCCCACCCGCTCTGTGGCCGTGACGAAACTGTCCCCGCCCTGCCCCGAACTTATTCCCGGGATTTTCAAATTTCAAGTCTGTTTCACTTCCTGCTCTCTTCCTCGTGGAGTGTGTTTGTGCTCCGATCATCAGTAGCAATGGCGGCCCGCCGTGGAAGACGCGCACCCCTTTGGAGCACGGCAGAGGTGCTGGACCTGATCAGCATCTGGGGAGAGTCCGCCGTGCAGGCGCAGCTACGCGGCAGCAGGAGGAATTATGACACATTTGGCATAATTTCTCGGGCCATGTCAGAGAGAGGGCATGATAGAGACACAGTGCAGTGCAGATCAAAGGTGAAGGAGCTCAGAATTACCTATCACCGAGCGAAGGAGGGAAACCGCCGTTCTGGATCAGCGCCTGCAACATGCAGGTACTATAAGGAAATAGAAGCCATCCTCAGCGGGGACCCCACAACCACTGCCAAAAGTCCCGTGGACACTTCAGCCCCTCCTCGTCCGGTGATTGCCAGAGCCGAGCAGGATGAGGACGTTGTTGAGGAGGAGGAGGAGGAGATGGAGGATGACACGGAGGAAAGCGCAACCGCGTGTAGCCAGGAGCTCTTCAGCAGCCCCGCTGAGACGTCCACCCAAGGCTTGAACTGCAGCTTGTTCTCTGAGGCGGCAGAGGGGGGTTCAGGTAAGTTTCTCCTTCATTCAGCTCTGCTCCTGCTAAAATATCATTGTCTGGGGTGGGGGTGCTTGCGGGTCCCCGCTGTGCACGCTATTTACTCTGCATTCATTAGCAGGGCATCAATACAAGCAGTGATTGTAAAATAATCATCTGCATTTAGGTCAGAAAAGGTTTCCTCGATGTACCTCCAGAGCCTAATACTCAGGTTAGATGGGAGAGCGTTTGTGTCTGCGCTCCCAAAGACGGACACTCTGCCTCTCCAGCTGCAAAGCACAGCCCTGGGAACCATGGCAGCACACAGTGCAGCAGCATACGGTCCCGGCCTGCTACCGGCGGCATGTAGGAGATGTATTCTAGATGGAAGGGGCACTCTGAGGAGAGGGATATTGGGTTCCATCTGTGTGCCCTCTTCCGATTCTTAGCCCCCGGTAAGCCGTCTATTAGAATGTACCTTGTCTGCTTCAGCGCAGCGTAGTGTGTTGACCGCCCTGTACCTTCCAGTGGAATGTGCTACTGGAAGGTTACATTGGCTATCTATGCTATGTGTTAACAATGTCTATATTGTTATTTTTGTATTAGAATTGAGCTTCACAAGGCCGGTGTCTACCCCAGCTGACCGAATGAGAAACATTAGGCGGCGTTCTCGAAGAAACAGGGAGGATATGTTTAACGACCTGCTGAAAGCAACACAAGAATCCGCAAGGGAGAATAGAGCCTGGAGAGAGGAATCCCAGCAGAGGAGGCAGAAACACAGGGACGAACTGATAAGCGTCATGAAGGAGCAAACAGAACTGCTAAAGAACATGATAGCTTTGCAGTCCCAGGCGATAAATGTCCGGGCTCCACTCCAGACAGTTCAGCCGTGTATGCCTCCCACACACCGCAGTCCCTCAAAGCATTTCTTTGAAGGCCACCCTCCACCCCGGTACAGGACAACATCCAGCCCCCCCCCCCCAAGCTACTTTTACGAGACCCGGAGCTACACCAACCTGTAACCCCACCCCCATCTTTCAGGTTTCAATAAAAACAGTAACAAATACTTTGAAGAATGCATTTATTTATACACATTACTGAAATGATCCTAAGGTGCACCTCATGCGTCATGGAACTTAACTAGGGAAGGGCATCATTGAAATGCTCCCTGAGTGCCTCCCTTATGCGAGCAGCTTCTCCTTGTGCCACCCTAATACTCCTAGTGGCTGGCTGCTCGAATGCTTCCTCGAGGCGCTGTGCCTCCGTAGCCCACGTAGGGGAAAACTTTTCTCCCCTACTTTCACAAATGTTATGGAGGACACAACATGACGCAATCACGGCAGGGATCTGGTCCTCCGCCAAGTCCAGCCTCCCATACAAACAGCGCCAGCGCCCTTTTAAACGGCCGAAGGCACACTCCACAGTCATTCTGCAGCGGCTCAATCGGTAATTGAACCGCTCCTTGCTGCGATCAAGGTTCCCGGTGTAGGGTTTCATGAGCCATGGCATCAGTGGGTATGCTGGGTCTCCGAGGATGACTATGGGCATCTCCACCTCCCCCACTGTTATTTTTTGATCAGGGAAAAAGGTGCCCCCTTGCAGCTTCCGGTACAGACCAGTGTTCCTGAAAATGCGGGCATCATGCACCTTTCCCGACCACCCAGCATTGATGTCCGTGAAACGACCCCTGTGATCCACGAGTGCTTGCAGCACCATGGAGAAGTAGCCCTTCCTGTTTATGTACTCCGTCGCGAGATGGTCTGGAGCCAAAATAGGGATGTGTGTGCCGTCTATGGCTCCCCCGCAGTTAGGGAATCCCATGGCAGCAAAGCCGTCCACAATCTCTCGAACATTGCCCAATGTCACTGTCCTCCGTAGCAGAATGCGATTGATGGCTTGGCACACTTGTGAGAGGGCTAATCCGACGGTGGTCCTCCCGACTCCAAACTGGTTTGCAACGGACCGATAGCAGTCGGGAGTCGCCATCTTCCATACAGCAATCGCAACACGCTTCTCCACGGTTAGGGCTGACCTCATGTTGGTGTCTTTCCGTCGCAGGGCAGGGGCCAACTCTGAGCACAGTTCCAGAAAGGTTGCTTTCCGCATTCGAAAGTTCTGTACCCACTGCTCGTCATCCCACAGCTGCATAACAATGCGATCCCACCACTCGGTGCTCGTCTCTCGCGACCAGAAACGGCGTTGCACCGTGTGCAGATGATCGGTGAAGGAGCTGAGCAACGCGGTGCTGTTGCTCTGCATGGCATCGATCAGCCCCTGCTCCTCGGTGTCCTCATCTGACTCGGAGCTCATTGCGTACTGAGCAACAAGCCGAGATGTATTCAGAATGTTGAAGGCGACAATGGAGATCATAGCAGGATCCATGCTGTCGCTGTTGCGATTGATTGCAAGTGGTGCGTTGCGTCACTGCAATGTTGAAAATAGGCGCGAGTTGCTATTGGCAACGAGGAAGACGCTAGGGGAACACAAAGCACCATGGGAAACTGACACTTTACCCATGGCGCTTTGCGTTCCTTTCCTTCATCCCATGATTCATAGCGCCAACTTAGGGGAAAATGGAACGATGGGATAGGTGCCCAGAAGTCATTGCGCTCAACCGCGATAATGCGTGTAATTTTGTTGCGTTGCAGGGAGCAACGTGTGTACGCGTTGTCCCGCAATAAAGGTCACGTGAGTTTTGTAGCGCGATTGCCTTGTTGCGCTTTAATCTGATCGTGTGTACATAGCCTCAGTCAAATTAGGCTCAGCCTGCAGCATGCCGGGAACCCCTTCCTTTGCGCTGGAGAGGGCTGTGAGTGGGGCACAGTCTCCTGTCCATCCAAGGTTTGGAAAAGGATTCCAGCGCTGATAAGTGCTCAGAGTACCCGCTGTATGGACAATGCTTGATTTATCCTCACCCACCCTCCCTGGGATGCAGGGGGGCATTTTACAAATGGGGAAACTGAGGCAGAGCAGTGAATTGTCCATGTGGGAAACAATCCAAAGCCCAGAGAGATCAATGGCAAGGTTTCCACGCATTTCAATGGGCATTGGATCAAATCCATAGTGGGGGAGGATTTGAACTCGGCACTTCCAATTCAGGGAGGCTCGGAGCTGGGCGTCTCCAGTGGAACAGGGTGAGCCTAAGGGGCCTTTTCTGAGGGGCCTGGCAGCCTGTGATGTGTTACGAACCCAGGCTCTCAGCCGCAGAGCCACCCATGCTGCTTCCAGGGACCTAGGCAGTGGAGGGTCATGGGGCACGTGGGATGAACGTGCCTCCGTCATAGGCCAGAGCTCCTGGAATGTCTCCAACACACACGAGCCCCGGTGGCCGAAGCCTGGGGAGCAGAGCGGGGGGTGCAGGGTGGGTTCTGCTCTTCGCTGTGGTTTTTGAGGCTGTGCTTCCATGATTCACCACTGTAGACTGGGATAGGAGGAAGCCTGTGCGCACATGAAGGAGGAGGGAGGGGCAGTGTACACACCGGTGGGGGGGAAGGGGGGAGGGCAGCTTTCCAGAATTCTGGCTTGGGGGCCAGGTAGTGCAGCGTCAATCACGTGACTCTTCGTGCCAAGCTGGGCTCATCCGTGACACGAGCTGAGCAGTCTCATGCGTTGGGACACAGACGGGGTGATATTGCTCTGCAAGCCCCAGCGTCGGTTTGGGGTGTCCTCCCGGGACCCCGTTTATCTGATTCACCATCTAAAAGAAAGGAAGCCTGGGCATAAAAATTAGTCCCTCTGCAACCTTTCTAGTCTAAAGTGCACTCGCCAGCCACAGGCCACATCCTCGGAAGGTGCACGCAGCCCATGCAGGCCACAGGCCCCAGCATCTAGTGCTCGCGTGTTGTAGTCGCCATGGGTTATGCTTCCGTGGTGCAATGGTGCTGTGGCACCAGACTGCCCGTCGGCTGCTGCTGGAGTTGGGGCTGTTCCTGAGGGGAGCATCGATCCCCATTGGTGACATGGCTAATGTAGAGACCCCCGTGCGGCCTCAGCCATGCGAGTGCTCACCACCGGGCACGGGGAATGAGGGATGCCAACCGGAGCAGGCAAAAAATGGTGCCCCGGGGCATTGCCCGCTCCTGGCCACTGGTACCCAGAGTGGGGAGAAAGCGTGGGGATCTAGGCACAATCCAGTGGCTTCAGACTGGCTGAGGCTGGATGGCTCTCTGAGAACGGTCACTGTGGGGGAGGAAGGTGATCAATGAGGGAGAGGAGAGGAGTGCCTGCTAGGAGATGCAGCACAGTCGGAATGTATTTAGGAGGAAAACTCAGGCGGGAGGTTATTGAGGGGGGGTCCACGTGTAGGACAGAGATTTGGGTAGCCATCCATAATATTTAGAGTGGGTGGGCCTGATACTGTTGTCCCTTTGGCCTGAGCAGTTAGCCAATATTAGGGACTTTGCCAGGTTGTTTCTGTTCGGAGAAGTGGATTATATGAGTCTGTATATCCTTTGGTTATTTATAAAGAGAGCACACAGAGTCCCGTTCCCTTGAGTGCCATAAGAATAATCCTCAACATGCAGTTTACCTCCTCACCATTTCCAAGCCTGTCTCTGTCCATTCTAGGGCCACATTCACTACTGCTTTCTCCTTGCCACAGATGCCAGTTTGCCAAACAACCCTCCTCCGCCCCTGTGTTTGCAATCAGTCCCTGGGAGACAACTCAGCCACATGGGCTTGACTTCTGACCAAGCCTTGTAATGTGACCATTATCTCGGGCGGGGGCTTTTACTGTTCCCAGCTATCACCACATAAGGGGGCTTTTAATTTCTCCTACCATTTAGCCTGAAAGAAGAGTGCATCACACACCTGTCAGCTCTAACAAGAGCTGCGATTGTCTATAGATCAAAGACATTAACGCCTGCCAGTATAACAATACACTCAGGCTGGGCTGGGATCTGGAGGCACCTGCAGGAAACAAGGTGACTTGTAGGTGGAGAGATTTTTTTCATTTGCTCCCCGGTGAAGCAGACTTTGTGGTGGTGATGATTATGGGGGGAGAGAAGCTAGGTGGGAAAGAGTGCCCCGTGAACACAGTCCCCCTCCTCCCCGAGTCAGCGTTGGCTGGATCTAGCCTGCATTGCTATTCTCCACAGGCTTGTTTTAGCAGAGCAGCTGGGAGGTCACAGCAGCTGTTTGGAAGGGGGAGGCTTCGCTGTCTCTTCCCAGCATCCTCCTGGGCAGGTCTAGCACTGGAGCTCTGCAGCCCTGTCCACTTTCCTGCTTATCCCAGCTGGCCAGGCTCCATCTCCAGCCTCAGGCCCTGAAACCCCCTGGAAAAGGCTGAGTCCCCATGGAGGCTCCCACCGGAAGAGCCCAGTGAAGTCACGACCAGCACAGCAGTGTCTGGCTCTCGCCTCCAAAGCTGAGGGGACCCAGGGGAGAGAGAACTTGGCCAGCGAGATGTGGCCCTGCACGTGTGTCTGTCTGTCTCTGTGTCTGCTTGTGCGGGTATGTGTGTGTGTGTGTGTCTGTTTCCGTGCACGTGTGCGTGCCGTGGGCTGACCCTGTCTCACACACAGCTGTGGAGGCTGCAGCTCATGGCAGACGGATGTCCAGGGATGTTTTGCAATTGTATAAACATTTACCACACTGTTTAGGCAGCTGGGATTAGCTGGGAGCCCCAGCCCCTCTGCATCCCACGCTGAGCCTGGTGCTGGTACACAGTCCATCCTATGACTCACTGGGTTGGGTGAGGAGCCGGGCAATGGGAGGCAGAGAGCAGGGCAGGGACACATCAGAAGGGGAGCACTAACTCAGTGCGTATCCCTTGTCCTTTCACTTGCACGGCTCATCCATCGCACAGAATGGAGAGCTACACGTAATGTGTGTGCGCTCCTGGGGAGTGCAGCCTAGCGGTTACAGCCAGGGATTGGGAGTCAAGAGAGCTGGACCCTAGTCTCTGGTTTGCCGCTGGCTCACCAGATGATCTTGGTCACGAGCCACCCCTGCCTCAGTTTCCCTGGCTATAAACCAGCAGCAACAATACCCATTTTTGGAAAGTGCTTTGAGAGCCTCCAGCAAGATGTGCCCTATATTTGCATCGGGGGCACTGAGAATAATTGGGATTTTTATAGGAATCTCCAAGCCCCTCTTATGCAGCCTGTGCTGTCTGCCCCTCTCACTCCCCTTGGTGTAAATCAGGAAGAATCCCATTGAATTCTGTGAGTGACTCCATTGTAAGCGAGGGGAAGAGGACAACGGTTACCGTCCCTGCCCTCTGACTCTCAGGTGAACGGCCCACTCTCCCGTGCAGTTCTGAATAAAGAGCAGCAGCTAGCTGGAGGCATCGGTCCAACCTCCCTGGTTCCCAAGGCGAAACGTCTTTCTATGACTTGGTCCATGAGAGAACAGCTGTGGCCAGCTCCACTGGCCCAGGGCCAGCTGGCCCCTTCTCCCTCACCCCCTACATGGAGCGATCTGTCTGGGTCGTAGTGAAGGAAGCTGAGAGCAGCCCAGCGCACCAACTGTGTCATTTGCACCAGTCCCCCTGCGTCTTGCCCAGAATTAGGTGCCTTCAGAGAGCGATGGAGCAAGGTGAAGCTCTCGGGTTACTGGGTCCTCCTCAGGAAAGGGGAAATCGAAGACAGAATGGGGTGCCTCTGCCCTGTGGAGAACCAGTTAAATATAGGGCAGAAGGATTTGATCAGTGGGGCTCAGGGGCAGCGTGTGAGGAGATTGTGCTGGATGTGGGGAGATTTGTGTGGCAGGATGTGTGTTTGTGTGTGCGAGCATGTAGCTGTGAGCTTGCGGTTGTGTGTGGGCGGACTGGAGAAGACAGGCAATTGTCCAGCTGTTGGCTGGGTGTCCGGGCACATGTAGAACGTGAGTGGGAAGGGATGGGAGCGTGGGTTGTGTGATGGGGGGGCTGCATAGCAGGGAGGCGTGTGAGCTGTGTAGTGGGATAGTCCAGGGGGCTCTAGCTGGCTGGGTGCAAAGGCCGGAGTTTGCTGCAGGACCCCTGGCCCCTCCCGCTCCACATGGTCTGTCCAGCCCTGGACATCTGTCCGTAGCCACCAAGCCAGTACATGCTCTGACGCTGCCTGCTAGCTAAACAGCAGGGGGGTTTCACGATGAGGCCAGGACACTCGGGGTGTTTATGTAGCATCTGCCTCCTGCAGAGAAGTTGGAGTTTGTCCCATCCGCTCTGTGTAGCCTGGGCACATGGCGGATCCAGCCTCCCCGCTATTAGTGAGTGTCGAACGCGGGAGGGGAGCTAGATCTGAGCCCAGCGCCCCCACCGCTGTGCAGGGAGCAGCTCTTGGAACACAGAGCCGGATCCGTGCTGCTTTCCTGGGAACAGGACCAGGCCCCTGGTTCCTAGCAAACCCTTGCGTGTGCAAGGTAGCGTTGATCCTAGCTGCAGGCGGCGCCGCAGTGGAGTGTGCCAGCCCTTTGTCAGCTTTGTCAGCTTGTTCTCAGTGGAGGAGCCAGAGGTTTGGACACTGCCGATGTCTTCGAGTTCCTAGAAGTGGCTGTGTCGGGAGCCTCTTCCAATATAAACAACGGGCATGGCCGGGAGGGAGCGGGCAGCAGGGAGGCCTGGGCTAGCGTTTCATGGCAGTGTGAAAGCTGGAAGTGATTTGGGAAGCCTGCCCCCTTGGCTTTGACGCCCAACTGCTTAGCGAATCAGGAGAGGCCCCTTCTAGGGCTGGAGTGCTTTGATGGATCTTACCCTGGGAGGCTTCCACCTAATGGGGAACAGTCCGGGACAGCCCCCCGCTCCCACAACGCCATCTTGCCTTGAAAGCTCTGCCCCTCAGCGCGGCAGCAGAGCAGGAGCACAACAGCTGGTTTGTCCAATTGGTAAAGGTCTGTGCTTTCCTCCCAGGGCCTGTTGGGGGGCAGGCAGTTTGGTTGAGTAGACAGACCACGGGACTGGGAGTCAGGATTCCCAGGCCTGGTCCTCGCTTCGCCACTCTATGCCACTGTGCAAGACTCTGTGCCTCAGTTTCCCCCTCTATAGGGGGATCTCCGGGTGAGAGGGGTCATTGTTACAGAGGTGGTACAGAGATAGCCCCCTGTGTGCAGAGAGAAGTGCAGAGAGAACCTGGCAGATCAGAATCACACAACCATCCCCTTCTTATGATGGGACCAGCTAAACCCTGGAGCCACTTTAGCTGCGAGCTTTGGAGGGCAGGGGGGTTGGAGATGGCTTTGGCTGAGCTCTGCAAACAGTGCTCCCGGGACAGGGCCCCCGCCCCCAGTGCTGGCCCTCTGAGCTACCGCAGTGGCATGTGGCTGGTGGCGCTGGGATGAAAGGATTGGTGTTGCTGGAGAAACGCTGGCAATGCACACCCAATGCAGAGGGCGGCCAGGCCTGCATTGAGGAAAGACGGTTTCCAGAGCAGAGCAGAGGTGGCTGGGTGTCCTGGGTTCTAGTCCTGCTGTGCCAGTAATTAGTTGTGTGACCGCGGGCTGGGCATTTCCCCGTCTGTGTCTGAGCATCGTAGCAGCGTGGCGGGGGATTAATTGACTGAGGGTGGCAAAGCACTTCGAGATCTTTGCGCAGTGAGTGTTGGGCTGGCACTGCTGCCCGGGAAGAGAAAAGGGCCGTGGGCAAAACACCCTGCTCCTTCTCTCCTGCCTGCTCTCTCTCCACATGGGGGACGGGTCCTGCTGAGCACTGCAGCCGGGGCACATGGTTCAGATTTGCCGCTGAGATCATTGCCACACGATTGTCTGGGCCTCCCCTCTCCGCCCGAGCTTTCCCCTCGGAAATCAGACCCCGCTATTACTGAAATCCACAGCGGGGAGCTGGAGCGGGGCGGGGGAAGGGAGATGGTGCTGGCTTCCCAGATGTCCTGTGAGTTCTGGCTGCTCAGCACGGAGAGATGGAGTAGCGGAGGCTGCAGTGGCTTCCAGGGACAGGAGCGTGCATAGGAGAGCGGGGATTTGGGCAGGCGATGGCAGATCTCCAGGGCAGTGTTGGCCAGGCCTGGGTCGTCTTCTCTGGAAAAACAGTGGTGACACACCTCATGCAGATGGACTAAAATTAACCACCAGCCAACATCCCCACGACAACTGTGGCCGCACAGCTCAGCCAGTCAGTGCTAGTGGCTGGTTAGGATCCACTTGGTGTATGGGATCCAGTGGGGATGGAGTCAAGGTTTCTGTCTAGTAGGACTGGGGTCAGGGCTCCTACATGGGGGGGGAAAGGGTACACTTCACTGGGGCCCAGCAGCCCGGCCCAGGCTACATCCCACATTACCAGGGTGCCCGTGTTACAAGTTTGTACTGGGCCCAAAATAATTATGCTTGCACCCTGACTGGGGTTTCAGTTCTTGGGGCGAGAGAGCCAGTGAGTCTGGTAGCAAGGGTCCGAAGAGATTCATCTGGGGCAGGGATAGGGATCCAGGCAGAGCTGAGGGGTAAGAATGGCAGGATAGGATTGGAGATCCCCTTGGGGGGCGGCCCAGGCCTGACTCAGAGGGAGAACACATTAAGACAGCTGTGATGATGGCAATTGTGGCAGCCTCTGGCTCAGGAGGCAGGGTGGCCTAATGAATAAAGCACTGGACAAGGCCTCGGGGGAACTGGGCTTAAGTCCCATATCTGCTGCTGGCCTCTTGGGGGACCTCAGGTAAGTCACATCACCCCTCCTTGCCTCAGTTTCCCCATCTGTAACATGGCCTCCTTTGTAAAGATCTCCTGAAGCAGAGTGCTGGGTTGTGTGGTTGTGCTGGGCGTTGTGCAGACAGGCTGTGCCCCCCAGAGCTCACACAGCCAGGTGGCAGACCCCACTCGCTGGCAGGCCTGCTGGCAAAAGTGGCTCTGAAGGAAAGACTCTAGGCTTGCAGATAAGCTCAGAAAGGATATTCCACCCATAAAGGGAAGAAGGGGCCATGGCCGGTGTGGGAGAAACAAGCATAGCTACGCTCATTGCATGAGATGCAAGAACAGCTAACACAGCTAACAGGGACTATGGATTTTTCTCGCATTACAACAAATGATTTGACCTCCCCCTCCTCTATGTGCTGTTCCCCAGTGTTTGAATCCTAACACCTATTTTGATTTGCTGTTACAGCCTGACCTGATCCTATGTCACACACTCCCCTGCATTTAATTTCCTCCCATTCTGTAACTTTCCCATCTTCAAAGCTTCTGACGAAGTGGGATTTTCTCCCACGAAAGCTCATGCGATAAATAAATCTGTTAGTCTTTAAAAGTGCCGCAGGACTCTGTTGTCTTTCTACAATAGACTAACACGGCTACCCCTTTGGAATGAAGCTAACACCATGTGAGGGGAAGGGGCATTCCTAGAGCTTTGCTTGTGTCTCAGGGTCCTGACACACAGGACAGCTGGGACAGGCTGGTCTTTAGTGCCTGGGCATGGGCAAGGACTCAAAGCGTTCTGTCCCTGGCACACGGAAGGGCCTGCTAGCCCCAGCCCCCGGGGCTGCTGTTCTCTGGTGCAGCCTGGCCAGACAGGACAAACCTCCGAGGCCCAAGCATGGACTCCGTCTCTTGTCTGAGCGAGAGGGCTTGGCTGTCTCAAAGCCAGGGGCGTGGTGCCAGCTGTTGAGCATTTCAGGTTGCGTTGGCGACATGGTGCCGTTAATTGAGGAAATATTTACAGACCTCTAATGAGTGGCTGCTGGGGTAAATACCTGCCCTGGTATATTTCTCTTTGTATTTTTCCTCCTTCCAAAGGAAGGAGACGTGCGGTTTTGGCTGAGAAAGAATCATACACTCTTCTCTAATTGGCTTTAAGGGCTGGAGTGAAACAAAGTGGCGGGTGCATGAGCAGTGACAACCAGACTCTGGCCCCCTACCCCAGAGCTTGCCCCCCGCCTCCCCCAAACACAAATATTGATTTGCAGAACTAATTGTTTTGCTACCCAGTTGAATGAAAGTAAATGGGAAGCTTGCAAGGAGCCTGGGTGCCTGAGAGACGCGTTTCCCACTGCTGCTCGGAGTCCTTCCCAAGTCGTGTTTGTAAAGCTTCCTTTCTGCTCTTTGCTTCCCAAGTGGGGTTTTCAGATTTCAGGACAGAAGCATCGAGGAGAGAATTCCATAATTATGTCCCCCTTCAACCCTAAAAGCAGGGGTCCTAAAAGGCACGCTGGCCTGGGACAGGACATCCCACCACAGGCCATCAGTGGCCTCACTGACCTGGGAACTTCAGTCCAGACCTTTGCCTCCTGGCGCTTGAATTCTCTCTGGGCAGCTGCTATAAGGAGACACTTAGCCCTTGGCAGGATGAGGTGGTGGAGCCAAGTCCCTTCCTTGCAGGGTTGCCAAGGGACGTACCCCAATGCGAGACGTGCAGCGCTTGTCCTCCTCGTTCCCCAGGACAGATCCCCTCCAGGGGGTCAACTGGAGATGTCCTCTCCTGCGTGCCGGGAGCAGGTAGTCCTTCTGTTCAGCCACTCCAGGTTTTATGGCCAGCTGCAGGAGATCAAATATCCAGCTGCCCCTGGAGGGCACTGGGAACATCCACAGCCTTGTGGGGCCATGACAAGGAGCCCTTTGCTCATGACCGATTGAGGGGCCAGATATTGGAGGATGGCAGCTAGCCAGTACCATGGCCCAGTTCCAGCTCTTTGTCAAGTGGGACCCGCCCAAGAAAAGCTGGGTTTTATCTCCCCAGGCAGGCAAAGACAACAGCTAGTGTGCCCTAATACAGGGTGCCTGACCTATGGCCCATGGGCCACATACAGCCCACCAGAGCATTCCCTAAAGCCCGTGGCCTGCTTCAGCACCATATACAAAGGGCCAATTCATTACCATTTTGTCATCATGTTTACATCATCGTAATTTACACAAGTGTGTAAATAGACAGTACTGTACATAGAAACAATCTAGCTAAAACAAGCTGGACTTAAAACACAGATCAGTACCGGAGACTTTAAATCTTATTCGAATGGGTAGAATCTGTGTGGCTCACACCAGGCTGTGCTTAGGTTTACGAGGTTTATATTCCTGTGTAACAACGGCAGGCACCCCACCACACACAGAACACAGGACAGGGAAATCATCGGGGCTGAGCAAGAGACGGTATCCCTGTCCTATGAGGCTTTTCGACATTGCAAAATGTTTTCCAGTCCCAAATTGGGATAAAAAGTCAAAATTTCATGAAATAAAACTCCGGGGAGGGGAAGGGGGAAATAATTGGTTTGGGTCCATGGAAACATTTCGTTTGGGATCATTTCAAAATGTTTCCTTTTGATGGTGACCTTTTTTACCTCTTTGTAATGAATCTTTCACAACCTTTCAAAACAAAAAAGCCGCTGGCACTCAAAACCTTTTCATTTTGAGAACACCAAATCAATATCAAAACTTTTGCAACCTGCTAGTTGTCAGCTCGGGTGTTTTTTTTAACCAAATATTTTTCATCGAACCCAGCAATGTTTAGCCAACAGTTTTGGTTTTGACACATCGACCTATTTGTTCAGAAAATTCCTGACCAGATCTGCTTAAGATCGGCTCATCATGGTGGGACTGCAATGAAACAGCTCGTGTGTGTGTGTGTGTGTGTGTGCGTGTGTGTGTGTGTGTGTGAGAGAGAGAGAGAGAGAGATAGTAGAGGATGAAGTCTGAGCTGCTCAGCCAAGTGTCATACACCCTATACACAGGCCAGCTAATGGAGATTCTCCTCAATTTGTCAGTGGTTTGGGAGCAGGCGGATCTGGGTTCAGTTCTGGTGTCGCTGTTTGGTCCGGGGGTGATCTGGATTCACTGTGTTATCTAGGTTAGGAAGGCTGAACTCAGAACATTAACAGTAGCCCCATCATGTTTCCAAAAAGGCACCAACCCAAAGCAGAGAAATTTCTGCACTTCCCTCCATGGCCTGGGGACTGCTTGGGGGATTTCAGAGCAGTTTGCATTGATGGAAGTAGAATAGTTCCAAAGGGGGATTTTCTCCCAGGAAAGCTCATGTGATAAATAAATTTGTTAGTCTTTAAACGCACCACAGGACTCCTCATTTGTTTTGCTAGAATAGAAAGAGAAAGAACCAAATACCCTCCCTGGGGAGACTGTGATCAGTCCCTCTCTGCCCCCCAGCCTTGAGCCTCAGCTTCCTCTGCCCCTCCCAGCCCCACTCCCCAAATTGCTAAGGGTTCCACTTGGCTCAGCTGAGCTGTAGGTTTAAATTTGATTGGCTTCCTCTCAGCCAATGGCCAGAGACATGAGTCGCAGGAGGGGCTAATAACCCCCCCCCAGCTGCCCCTCCCTCAGCCCCCCTAACACAGGCTCTGCTCTCTAGAAAATTAGCCTGGCCTGCTCCCGCCCAGCCTGGCAGTATTTTTAAATGCAACCAAGACTTCCTTAACCCTTTCGCTTCCTGAGTCCCCTTACCCTCCTCAAGCCCTGTCTTTGCTGCTGGGAGGACCTCAGCCCTGCTATCTGAGGACCACGTCGCACAGCATGGAGAAGAACTGGCTCACTCAAGAACTGCATTGAGAGGCAGTGTTACCCAGCAGACGGGTGATTGGCATGGGGGGCAGGAGACCCCGATTCAAATTCTAGCTCCTTGGGCAAGCAACATCCCAGCTCGATGCCTCTGTTTCCCCTTGTCTGCCTTGTCCATTTAGATCAGGCAGGGATCGTCTCTTGCTATGTCTCACCAGCCCTCACGCCAGCGGGTCTCAAGGAGCTCCTCAAAGAGCAACTTTTCAAAAGCGCTTGAGGAATTTCGAAAAACAAGCCCTGCTGACTCCAAGTGGGATGTGTTCTCCTGAATGTGTTCTTGGAAATTTCCTGCCTTGCAAACCAGTGTGTTTCTTTGCTGGTCTTATTGGTGCCGATGGGCAGATTTTGATGCCTCCAGTTTCAAAAGCTGCTTCTGATTTTGGCCGCTCAGACGTTTGGCTCCCCGTTTTGAGACCCTCTAGGGCAGCAGTTTTCAAACTCAGGGTCAGGACCCTGTACTGGGTCACAGACCTCAGGCACTGGGTTGCGGCACCCCCTGCCACCACCGCCAGAAGACTGGAATGAATTGCTCAAAGATGTCATTGTTGGGTCATGGGCATAAATGATTTTTTTCAACTGGGTCCCGAGAAAAAATATTTGAAACCCACTGCTCTAGGGGGTGCCAGGACTCCTTTAAGAGGGAGTTATGCTTTCCAGGGACTGCCAGAGACTGGGGATGGGGGCTCATCCTCAGGTACCACTTATAAGGGCCGTGTGGTCCAGAGGTCACGCACCCATGATGCCCACAGAGGAGTCCAGGCTGCCTGATACACAAGGATCCTCGGCATGTGGGGCATGCCCCAATTTGGCATTTTTTGACAGTGCCCTGGGATGAGCGAGATATTTGTGTAGCAAAGCTGCATTGCAGAAGGTTCAGCATTTCAAGGCCTGTGTGTGTGTGTCTCTATATAGACACACGCAATGAGCGTCAGGCACTGTTCTCCACAAAGCCTCTTCATCTCAGGTCCTTGCTGAGCAGGTGTCCCCATCCGCACATGCTATGTGCCCCAGCTGTCACATACTTGCCTGGAAGCCAGAAGCCGTGGAACTCCGCCCTGGCTCCCAGCCACCGAGCCAGTTCATGCTCCTTTCTCTGTGCCAGCAGCCTGGGGGAAGTGGCCTGGTCTTCCAAAATCCCCTCAATGCAGCTGGGGTGCACACAGCTTTGCCAGCCCTTGCGTCCAGCCCAGAGATTTGTCCTGCAGCCTCTTGCAGCTGGAGACAGTTCCCAGGGGGAGGAAGGTCCCTGTCCCCAGCTTCCAAGAAAGCTGCATTGAGGCAGGCCTGGACAGCGGCAGTTGTTACAATGCAGGACGCGTTTGTGGGAGTGTGTGTGTTGGAACCAGATGGCCCAGATTCTGTTCCCAGTGGTGCTAGTGTGACTCTTGATGTCTAGACCCTGAACTCTTTCCCAGCTTCCCATCAGTCGCCGGTGGCCTGCAGCAGCCGCCAGTCAGCCCTCTGAGCTGCACTGTCTTCCCGTTTCTGCCAGAGGGAAGTTGCAACGCAGACAGGAGACTGACCTGCCTTCCTTCCTCCCTCAAGAATCCACTTTTCCCTGCTGCTCCAAATATAGCAGGGCTTGTCCCTGGGGGCTTCCCCTGGCCAGCATTACCCACACCCCCAGCTCAGATCTGGAGGAGTGACCGCTCTTTGTGGGGGAGAGGATGCGTGCCACGTGTGTTTCTATGAACAGTGCCCCCCCAGGAGCAAAGGACAGCCTTTGGATGGGGGGCAGCTGTCAGTAGGTCGCATCCCATTTCCTGATTTCTCTGCGACTCCCCCACGTGCCAGAGGCGATCATCGCAGGCCACGAGCAAGCTGATTTACAAGGCAGACAATGGGCTCAGCGCCTCACACTGGAGCAAAGTGGCACGTGGGCAGAATTAATAACTGATTGTGCCGTGGCTCAGAATTCCTTTGGAGCAGCCAGGGATGCGCAGGGCTGGATTAGCTTGCCCCTCCCAGCTAGATCCTTCGATTGGGCTGATCTTTGACAAAGGAGCTGGCGGCCATAATTCCCATTCTCCTTCCTTATCTTATTGCTGCTGGCAATAAAAGGGCCAGATAGTTGATGGTAATAATGAGACGGTGTCGTAGCATGGGGGAGAGGCCGTGTGGCAGGGAACAAGGCCCTGGTCTGGGACCTCGGAGTCTTGGGCTCCAGAACAAGCTCTGCCTCTCACCTCCTATGGGACTTTCGACACATCATTTCCTTTTGCTGTGCTTTCGTGGGTTAGCCTGTAAATTCTTCGGAGCAGGGGCTATCTGTCTTTCTATTTGTGCAGCACCTTGCACAGTGGAAACGTTACTGTCACATAAATCTTACAAACCGACACACTGTGCTTCACAGTGCTAACGAAGACTCCTGTCTCACACATGGGGAAACTGAGGAACAGACAGGTCAAGGGCTAAAGCCTGCACCACACCCTGAAATAGCCAATTGGCTGTTAAATCACATCTTGTGTTATTTTGACACAAGTGTTGGGGAAAGTTCACCCTTTATAGTGATTTAACAGTGTCCTGTGTCAGTCTAGCTTATAACTGATTCTTACCAGTTCACGCTAAACTGTAGCCTGTCGATCTATAGATTGATATTGACACCCATCACCATAGTATCTGAGCACTGCCACACAAAACCAGTAAATATAGAGCCAAGAGCGTCTGCACAGGGGTGCGCCCCTGTTTAACTGACTTGAAACTGGCGTGCAGGAATTCAGCTCTGGGGAGTCACAGAGTACGTCTACACAGCAAAAATCAAAAACAAACCTCCTGGCAGCAAGTGTCAAAGCCCAGGTCGACTGTCTGCAAGTGTAGATATTCACTGTAGAGCACAGGTTCTGTAACCTGGTGGGGAAGACTTTCAAGATTCACGGCTGCAGATCTTTCTTTTACCGCGTAGAGCAGACGTACCCATGGGGGCCAGCTGTTCTGTCTTCAGAAGCAGCAATCGGTTCTCATCGCCATGTCAGGCATGTGGGTGACAGTCCAGGGCAGGTGGGTGTCCGGATACCCGGCAGCCCATCTCATTATAAAGGGGTCTCAGCTAGCCACGTTAGCTGATAACAGGGAACCCACTCCTAGAAGATCTGGGCCTGCCAATTCCCCGTGTCGGTCTACTGCGGGCTCTAAGACTGTCTCTTTAAGGGTCTGACAGCGTGAGTCTTCATTTTAGTTCTGCCCTCCTGTGTGCTTGCTGTGGTGGGGGGTGAGGAGAGGAATGGGGCAGCCTGCCAGCGGGAAGGGGGGTGGTGGTGGAGGGCCATATGTTACTGGAGGAAGAGAGACACAGCTCAAGGGGGAATGTGAAGGGATGCAGCCCTTGTACAGAGTAATCTCTGGGAAGTCTGTGCCGGATTGGCTCCAGGCCTTGTGTGTCTGGCATGTGTAGTGCATGCAGTCAGCAGCAATATGGTTCACTGATCTGGTGATTGTTGGACACAGTGAGACATCTGGAGATAGGCTGTGTGGCGGGGCTGGGGGGAAATGTCCTTGAACAGGGTCAAATGGGGGAGAAGCCTCCCGTGGGAAATGGCAGAAGCCCCGTCATTTGAATCACTTTAACGCCGTGTTGTTGTGCGCTGTGAAACAGCTTTCACCTTCCTCCCCAGAGATGGCTGCATTCCACAAGAGGGGGAAACGAATGCTGGGCCACCGGGGCTGGTGCCATGTGTAACAACTGCTCTGTGAATCTTTCTGCCCTGTGTGCTAGCTCTTGGGGAGAGTTAAATGCAGGAGAGATCTGAGCGACTCTTTGGCATGAAAGATGTGGCTGTAGGAGTTTAAAATGCGATTAAAATTAAAATATGGCTCACTAAAGCCCTAGGAATAGGCCATTCTGCCCTGGGCTTCAAGGGGGTGGCCAGAATGGGATCTGGTGGCTTTTTCCCCCCACCTCTAAGATCCCTGTCAATTACAGAAGGTATCATTACCTAGTAGGCAGATCACTTTAGTGGGACCCAACGGTCTTGGGAACTATTCCCTGCTCTGCCATTGGCCTGCTGACTGACCCTGGCCAAGTCACTTCCCCACTTCGTGCCTCGGTTTTCCTATCTATAAAATGGGGTAATGATCCTGCCCTCCTTTTTAAGGCGCTCTGAGATCTGCTGATAGGCTCTAGGGATTCTTATTAAGAACTGCCTTACACCGTCATGTGCCAGTGTGTGGCAAATATTCAGGAGCGGCATTCTTTCCACATGGCCAGCCACCCTTTGGAGGGAGAGACGGGCTGCATCATGTCATGGAAATTGCGCTTCCCTTTGGACAAATTTGTAGCAAAAAAATCACGCTCTAGGGCACGTTCTTGGACTAAGCCTGTGGAGCCCCTGACCCATTTGAGATTATTAGAGCAGAAGGCATTGCAGGAGGTGAAGGTGTGGGCACCTTGGGCCCCAGTTGAGATCAAGGCCTGGTTGTGGTGGGTCCTGTACAGATAACTAGTGAGAGACAGGCCCCACCCTGGATAGCTTATGAGCTAAACAGACACAGAACGGGAGGGGAAACTGAGGCACAGAGCGGGGAGCGACTTGCCCAAGGTCACCCAATAGGTCAGTGGCACAGCTGGGAACAGACACTCTGACTCCCAGTTCTGTGCCCTTGCCCACTGGACCATTCTTGAGCTGGTCTAGCAGACGCTGCCAGCATCTCTGCAGCAGCTCTAAAGAGCCTGCCGCAGCCACGTGTCCCGACACAAGAGCAAACCCCAGCTGCATTCTGTGCTGACCACAATGTGACGTTCAAATCAGCGTCCGAGGGGAATGATGAGATGCATGTGGGAGGAGAATGTCTGTCACCCAGGCGGATAACGACTGGGCAGTGGGTCTGAGCGGTGGAGATGGGGATTTAGCAGTGTCCCAGGCAGCTCCTCCGACGTTGGGAATGTGGATGGCACTGTATGAATGGCATGCAGAGAAACCAAGCACGGAGGGGAGTCCCTGGCTTGGGGGTGAGTGGCATGATCAGAAGCTGTTATTGCCTCACAGCTGGATGCACATGCAATGAATATGTTGGGTCTGAGCCCAGCGTCTAGGGAACAAGGGTCCTGATTACAGAAATCACTGAGCCCCATGTTAGCAGTCTCAACAGAAGGTCTAAGGGCCGAATGAGCCAGGGAGGGACTGTCCAGCTCCGAAGTGAGGCACGTAAGAAGGGCAGTGTGTGGGGAATGCTTTTATTGCCGTTAGCCATACAGATGCCCTGGCGTGCACATTACCCATGTGCTCAACACGCTCACACTAATGTGCTGCTGCCAAATAAGGTCCCACACCGGCTAGAACAGCCTCTCTGAGCGAACAGCCTGTCCTGGCCCTTCCTATTTTACTGCTTTACCAGAGCCACGAATAAACAAAGCAAAGACCTGGGCCAGGGCCCATTTACCAAGGAGCAGAGAGGCACTGCTGAGGCAGAGGAAAGCAGGAGGAAGGAATTACTTATTTCTGAGCCCATAGGGACCAGTTCCGCGGCGCAGCTTATACCGCAATTAACCCCCTCCATCCTGCAGTGGCGCTCGGCCCCTATAAGCACCTCCTCCAGGCTACAAATGAGGGGGGGTTCCTTTCTGCTCCATAAGGGCAGGATCCCGCTCAGTGGGAGCTTCTTCGTGGGTGCCTTTATCATGGTTCTGTAAGGCCAGACAGTGGACCCCCACCCCACCTGAGCCAGCTCTCTGCTGCTCCTCAGGACCCTTCCAATGGGGACAGGGAAAGGTGCTCCAATTTCCCACCCACCCACACTCACAAATTTCTGTGCAGGTTTTGACACCCCCCCACACACACACACATTGCCTGTGTACCCCACTTTGGAGATTCAGGGAGATACAAGAAATGGGGATGTCAAAAGGGGACTTATTTGAAGCAGTCTTCCTGAGGCACCTTTTTGGGGGTGCTGCCAAGCTACTTCCTTTGTAGTTCATCCGTGGGCCGTGGCCGTGACTAGAGGGCACTTTGGATCCCAAATTCCCCACACCCCCATGCTCACCAGTGTCTCACCCAGGGCACAGAGGCCTGGGAGGAGTCAATTGCTGATATAATACAACGGAAGCGGTATTTTGGACACGGGTGGTGCACATGGATTTTTATTTTTATAAACACAAGATCCATTCTGAGAATCAGACTCTTGGAGACCAAACATCGTGAGGGGAGCCCCAGTCTTGGGGCTGTCCCCTGATGCAGCCAGTCCTGGCTGGAGACAAGATCCCATTGTGGAGTCCGGTGCTGGCTCCAGGGATCCTTAATGTCTATATAGATGGTGCTTTTGTATAAAATGCACTTTCCCTGGGACAGCTTGGGATAGAGCTCCTGGTGGCAAATACCCCCCAGGTCCTCTCACACACGCACGCACAGCAACTGATCAGCAGAAGAAGGATGGAAGAGGCCCTTAAAATCAGCTGCCTGGGGGTTGGGGCAAGAGAGTCAGCTGAAGGCCTATCAGGCCTGCTAGCCGCAGGCAGCCTCTGTCCATCTTTCCTTCCTCACACACCAAAGGTTCCTTCTTGCTCTTGTCTCCCCTGATGTCTGTCCCCCTTAGGTCCTGTCTACACTACATCCAAGGCTTAGTGAGAGAAGCTTGTTTGCAACACCATCAGAAGCCGTAGTGTAGACTGCGACCATGGAGTCCAGCTTTGAGGACTCAGATCCAGTGCATGGCACGACATGTACTGTCTGAGTGAAGATGGGATCTCTGAGTGCACCTTTATAGGCGCCGTGTCGATGGTTTTCAGGCAGGCCTGGCTGTCCTGGGTCAGACGGAGCTGTAGCTGCTGTGGGCACCGTGCACACCGGACACAAACATTTTGGGGCGTGGCTGAGAGGGTGATGGGGACAAAAGGTGCTAGAGGGGCCTTAGCATTATCAGAAGTGGGAGAGCCTTTGGATTTAACTTTCAGCACCACCTTGCTGGCTCCCAGGGGGAGAGGGGATTTCTTCTGCATACATCAGGCCCTTGGCAGTGTTATGCAGCAAGTCACAATATCAAGGGAAATCTGCTGCTGGACGGGGTTGCAACGTGGCTGGCACGTTAGTGTTAGGGCACTAATTTAGGCCCCAGATCAATTCCCTGCTCTGCCGCGGACATCCTGCTTGGCCACTGACCAGTCGCTTAGCCTCTCCGTGCCTCAGTTCTCCATTGACAAAACCATCCTGCCTCACAACGGTGCGCGAGAATAAACACAGTAAGGACTGTGGGATGCTCAGGTACCGGGCAGAGAAGTACCTAGATCAGGGCTCAGCAACCCAAAAGATAAGAAGAGCCATTTTTAAAAATCCCTTCAATAACTGAGTGTTTTGAGAGTCACAATGGGTGTAGCCTCATGATGGGGGGAGCTGAGCCAGGGCACCTGCCGCAGGGTCCCCCGGTGCGGGGGAGAGCTTGGTGCAGGCCACCTACAGGGTGCCCCAGTGATGGGGGGGGGTGGAGCCCAGAGCCACAAGGGGGCAGCCAAAGAGCCACATGCAGCTCCGGAGCTGTAGGTTGCAGACCCCTGCACTAAAGGGACCAGGGGCAGGGGCCAGGGGGATTAAAGGCGGTGTGCTGCCGTTGAGCCCTCCCCTGGGCCATCATCTCCGCGTCTGTCAGCCCAGGCGTAGCCAATGGAGGAGCTGGGCGTGATTTAAAACCAGGAGCGTTTTTGCAGCATCCTATCTAGCATGGGGGGGGGGGGGGCAGGAACGGGGTAGCGGCCTCTCCCTGGTACCCCCAGGGCATTTGCGTGCCCGGCAGTGCCTAGAGCTGCGGTTGCACAGAACAAAGCCACCTGGCTCCTCGCTCACCCCGAGAGACGCTGCAGTATTTCCCAGTGGGGGGCACACCTGGCGCGTGCCCAGCTAGGTGGATCTGCCGGGCAGGGGGCGTGTCCTCGTTGCACCTAGGGTCGCGAGCGCAGCCCTGATCCTCCAGCCCCGGTGCGGGGAGCTGGCCTCGGCAGGAGGCAGCCCTTTGTCTGGCGTACCTGCGCCGGGCGTTAAAGGGGCAGCTGCGAGGCCGGGCGGCAGCGCGGGGGAAAACGGGGCGCTGTAGCTTTAAGGGTAGGGAGGCGAGGGAAGGAGGAGGGACAGCTGCGGGCCGGGGCTTGTTCCCGGCCGTCCCCTGGCTGCTCCCCACCCGCGCGCTTCATGTGGCTGCTGCTGCCTGGGAAGCCGATGCGGAGCGGGGCGCCCGGTGCGGACATGCTGCACGCCCCGGTGCAGCGGGAAGAGGGGCGGGCGCTCCGGAGCGGGCACTTGGCCAGCAGGTAAGAGGGGAGCCGGGCTCCGCCTGCGGGCATCGTGGGATCGGCGCTGTCGGCCAGCGGAGCTCGAGGCGTGCGGTGCATTGCGGTGGGGGGGTGTAGTGACAGGAGCCCCCCCCCCCACTGCTCTCCAGGGGTGGCGGGGCGTTTGCAGCCCGGCCTGGGTTTGCAGGTGGGGTTGGGGGACCCCGCCATGGCACTCTTGCATTGCTTTTCGGTCAAGCCCCGGCAGCGTCTCCCCGAGGCGCGTCCCAGTTTTGTGCGAAAACGGCCGCGTTTTGGGAAGTTTATTTTTTTTTGTTCCTTTCTGAGCAGCAGGTTTGACATTAAGCCTGGCGGAAATTCGACCCGGTGGGGGCGGTTTTTTTTTGTTTGTTTAGGGCCGTTTGAATTAAACCAGCCGTGTTTGGAAACAAGCAACCGAAAGAAAAATCCCTCTTTGGGGAAGGAAGTTGCTTTTTAAAATTTTTTTTGTAAAATTGCACAGATTTATATGCGCGCACACTATTGCACGCGCACCCACCACTGCACCCCCACATTGAACGCGTGCGCGCACCCACCATTGCACGCGTGCGCGCACCCCGCACACACCCCCTTGCACGCAGGGAGGACCAGCGACTAGGTTGCTACGGCGCTGCAGCCGCCGCCGGGCTCTATGCTTCCTTGCCCGGGAGCGGAAACCCGGCACCAGAGCGGGGCTTTCCCCCGGTCTCCTCCCTGCCAGATGCAGGAGGAGCTCAGCGCGCTCCAGCAACTTGCAAGGCAAAGGTGCTGGTGGCCGGAGGGGACTAGGTGGGGCTTGGCGACGTGGGGCGGATTTGAACTGGCAGGCACGGCCCCATAGGCCCGCGGGTGCGGGAGACGGAGAGACAGCAGCCGGGCGAGTGAGGCAGGGGACGGGGCTAACTGGCTTGCTGCAGGATTGCCCGGGATTCGTGCGAGGCAATGCTCTTCACTCAAACAATGCTTTTCGCTGATACGCCGCCCACTCCTTCCCCCCTGCAAAGCATTGGCGCTCCGCTTCCGGCCCTGCCTGCGAAAGGGAGATTTGGGATGAATCGCAGAACCAGCCATGCCCGTCTAACCCGGCCCTCCGAGGCTGGGGCAGGATCGCTCCCTGCAGGGCTTTGTCTGCACTAGTTTGAATTCAGTAGTTGGGTTTTGCCTTCCCAGCTGAGAGCATCCCCTGCTTCCCAAACGGAAAGTCATGGGTACCACACCCTGGCCAGTCCTTTGCTGGGTCAGATCTTTTCCCCCTACAGGGAGAGGGAGGCACAGAGGGTGGAAGGGATTTCTCCAGGGCTGGGCTTGGAACCCAGGGGTTGCCGGGGAATCCAGAGCCACAGCTGGAACCCAGGGGTTGCCGGGGAATCCAGAGCCACAGCTGGAACCCAGGGGTTGCGGGGGAATCC
>ML686119.1:728939-803203 GCA_007922175.1 Pelusios castaneus
CATATCATATGCCCTCCCCATATCCCCATATATGCAAACGCTTTTAATAGGCTTGGGACACCGCACTCTGACAAGGAATGTGGGAGGTGTGTATCTGTTCATCTCATCCCCTTATTTAAGGTGGGGGAAACCTGAGGCATAGAGGGGGGATGTGACTTGCACCAAGGGTTAGGAGAGGTGGGGTCTGTATGGCGCCCAGCTCTGCGAGTGCCTCATTCATCACCAGGCTCTAGGGACACGCTCCAGTACAGATAATGCTCGCTGTGACCTCAGGACGGTCCCTCGACTGTGGGCAGAGATCCTGCACTACATTGGAGAAGTGCTTTGGGCTCGGGGGGTACCACGGATGGGTGCTGGGGTGGTGTTATGATGCCCTGCATCTCGTGAGACCTCCCAGCCAAGAGCTTTTTGGTCTGGGGTGGCCCCTCCCAGCACTTGACAGGAGGGACAGCTGTGGCCAGTGGGAAAGACAATTTCAGGGCTCCCCACTGACAGAGAAGGGACTGCTTTAACCTCGTGAACAAAACCCAGCTGCCTCCACCCAGATGTCGGTAGTAGGTGCCCGCTGGCGGATGCTACAGTAGCTTTCAGTTGGGGACAAGCATGCCCAAGATCGGGCTGGGTTGGGCCTCTTGTTAGTATGTGACAGCTAGAACAGCATCATCTCCTGCCAGTCCTCACAGCATCCAGACTTTCAGCTCCTAATCCCAAAGCTGTGGGCTAGAGTCCCGCTCTGCCTATGGCCTGTGTGGCCCATTGACTTGGGGCCAGGGCTTCATGCCTGCATGAGATCTAGTAGCAGAGAGTTCCACAGGCTGATTACGTGTGTCGGAAAGTACCTCCAATTGGCCTGTGTGGCCGCAACCAGTAGCTATGATGATGTGGAATCTGCAGCCAGTGACATACACGTCCTGTCTGAGTATCCTCCTCTCGGGGTTGGCCCTGGTGATCAGCTGGGAGCCAGAGGGGCGGAGCATGGCAACGTCTGGTGTCTCCCCAGTGAAGCATCTGAGTTGCTCCTTGGCGGCTGCAGTTTGATGCCCCTGACCTGATTTATGCAAATCTATTGGAGTGAGTCAGTGATGCGGAGATTAGTAGGAGGCCAGCCCATGCCGAACCGGCCATTGCCAAAAGTGCGTGGGAGGTGGGGTCAGCTGATCTGCTATGGCGCGGGACTGGAAGAGCAGAGAGCTGTGGGTTTGGATTGAGGGGCCTGGGCAGAGCTGTGTGGAGATAGGGGCAGAATTAGTATCCTGGAGGGCTGTGGGTTTGAGGTACACTGGTGATCCTGGTGGGGTGGGATTTGTTTCACTCCAGCTTTCCAGCTTTGTTTCACATCCACCTTTCATCTGTCTGTGTATCACAGCCATGCACTCTGCCCCTGCCCCACCCACGTGCATCCCCTCATGCACACACGTGCCCCTTCCTTCCCCTGCAAACAAGAAAAGTTGTCAGTGTTGATGCAGCCCTGTGGATTCTGATTGCCGGGGCACCCTGTGGCCCACGCACATGGCGCCTGGTCCACACCCTGCTGGAGACTGATGGCCAGTCTACAGGGTGTGTTCCCCTTGCCCTGCATGAGACTGAAGCAGGTCCCTGGTGGGCATATATCACATCTCTTGTGCAGTATAAACCAGCCCCTTTCCACAATTTTGGGGCCAGCATGTGGGAACGGTTCAAGGGTGGGCGATTCCTGATGGCTTTGCCCACCCGCCTAACACTGACCCACTCCGGGGCAGCTGTGATGCAGGTCTGCTGAGCTGGGAAGATTGTGGGGTCTCGGGTCTAGTCCTGGGGGAGCCCTGAGTGGCAGTCACCCAGGCTGGCTGTGCTGGGATCCGACAAGGGGCTGGCTGGGGATGGAGCGAGCTGAGCCCTGGGGAGGGAAGGCACTGCATCTTGCATTTGAGCCATCAGGGATTCCCACCAGTACTGCTCAAGGACAAGGAGGCACCCACCAATCGCAGGGATTCATTTCCATAAATGCCAGCAAATCGGCTGCTGTGCCATCTGGCTGGCCCCTGCTGGCTGTGCGTGCAGGGTGAAATGGGATTTCTTGCCAGGGATCCTATCCCCATGGAACTAGGAAGTCTGCTTGGGAAGGCTACAGGCACTCCAAAATCTTCACCTGTTGTCTTTGAGTATATATCACCACCACGCCCTTCCCAGACCACCCCAGCTGAGCGGCGCATGGGGTGAAAATTGCTCTCCTGTGTAGCAGGGCCCCTCAAGGTTCCTTCTTTTTTTTTTTGCCCCACTTCTGCTTCCTGGATTAATATGACAGTGAGGACTTTCTCCCGCCAAATACCACAGTAACACGTCCTCTGCCAGCCTATTTAAGGACTGAGAGCACCCGTGTCCAGCACGGTACTGGTGCCCAGTAGCTAGATGTAGTTCCCACAGGGTTTGCTGAGCGCTCCTGCATGTTCTTTGCCAGTAGGTGTTGGGCGTCCGTTCCCCACCAGTCTTCGTTGTTTCTGGACCAATCTCCCCCTGCCTCCACCAATTAATTCCCAGCAAACTCATGGCTCAGCAATGCAGCCTTCCTCTTCTGCCGCAAACCCTTTCCATAGGGTTCAGCTTGTTTTATCGCCGGCCGGCTGGCTGAGCGGAGCAGCCCGGCTCACGCCGAGCCATTCCAAACCACAGACATGTAATGAGGCAGACAGAGGACTTCCCTCACTGGACTTGCTCTGAGGTCATGGGGAGGGATGGGAGCAGGGGAGTGTGCGTTTGGGGACCGGGAGGTGGGGGAGGTTAAATCAGAGAGGAATGGCTGTTTGGCACATGTGGTCCCGATCTCTCCCTCCTCATATCTAGCTCTGCCTCCCCTGCAAACTCCCCTGGTAGAACATCTTGTACATCCAGCCGGGGCTCAGCACCACCCTCGCTGCTAGGGGCATGAAACAACTCTGCCACATTTGGGGGCACCAGAGCGAAGGTTTAGCCGAAGTTTAAACCCAACTGCAGTTGACTAGGAGCCAGTGAAGCTTCTACTGCCCCACTGAAGTGTCCTGTGCTTCCAGCCACTGGAGATCACTTCTCCTGGCAAACGGCCACTGCAGCAGCCCAGACCGGACTGGCGGTGGCCTGGGCTCACGGGGGTTGAATTGGAGGTTAAAGGTGAATCCTGTCGCCTGCCCCACACTGCTGACCTGCATCGTGGCTCGGACACGGGTGTGTTGTGATGCCGGCACAGAAGAACTGCTGGTGAAGGGCATTTGGGGCTGCCCCTTGGATTTGAGACCTGCCCCCGTGCGGCATTGGGAGTTAGATCAAGGGGGAGAGGAAAGGAGAGAGCATTCTTCTGTCCATATGGCAGAGCAGCATCTGGGAGATGAGCTTCCATAGTGGTGGGGCAGACCCGTTTCCCGAGATGCTTGGCTCCTGCCCTGCTGGGCTGATGGTAATATCTACCACTGTTCATCTATAGGTTCCCAAAGCACTTTACCAAGGGAATCAGTATTGTCGCCCCTGCTTTACAGATGGGGAAACTGAGGCTTGCCCACAGTCTCCAGCAGAGGCAGGAACAGCACCTTTGTCCCTGGAATCACAAGCCAGGGTTCTGCCCACTAGGCCATGCTTGCCAGCTCTATGCTATTCACTGGCGGTGCAAGCTTGTTTCCTCTGCTGTCTTCTCCAGTGGCTTTCCCCATCTAGGCTGCAGGGCTCCCACCAGGAGAGTGTTCCACAGCCCCAGAGATCTCAGGGGGGCTAGAGGTGTGGTGGGCTAGAACCTGCGTCACTTAAACACTAATAGCATTTGGGACTTGAAACAATGGAATAAAGGATTCCATAAGCAGCTGTCCCTCTCTCCTTTATGGGCCCTTTGCTCTTCCTGAAGTGAAAGGCTTCGATCAACACTGGGGTCAACATACAGCTGTCTTTGGGTTGCTCCCATGTGCATTGTTTCCTTCAGTTTTAAAGGGGGGAAAGGTCCTTCCCCCTTTCTTCCCTTCCTCCCTTGGGTAAGTGGGAGTCTCTTCCTTCTTCAGACCTTTGTTGGGGAAAAGAAAACAGAGCAAAGGGTGTTGAATAATATTCAGGTAGAGCATAGTTCAGAATATCCCCTGCCATGTGCAACAATGCTAATTGACAGGTTACAGCCGGTTGGAAGCTAAAAGTTTCTGTTCCCTGAAAATTCCAATGTTTGTTTTCATTGCAAGTTGGAAAAGTGCAAATTTCCTGCAAATAGAAATGCTGGACTATTTCAGTTTGGAAATTCTGAACAGTTTCATCCAGATAACACTGAAGTGTATCATTCCGACAAGGCAAAACCGTTTTCTTTGGATAAAGTCAAAACGTTGTGATGGAATATAAAATAGTAGGTTGCGTTTGATAGACTCTACATAAACATAAGGGAATATTAAAAGTAATGTTCCAGTAGACCAGCAAAGCACTCAAGGTGCTTCTGTTTGATGTTTTTCTGGTGACGGTTTCATCAAAGTCTCGCAGTGTGTTTTTTGATTTTGACAAAAATACATTTCTGATGGGAAAACATTTCCATGCAGAGCTTTCTGCCTAGCTCTAGTACAGGAGTGGACAAAATTGTTAGGAGCCAGCAATTTTACTCTAGCACCTCCCATTTTCAGAGGATGTGGAAGGTGTTAACTAATGAAGGTCCCAACCCCATAGAAGTGAAACTACTTGGGAAAGCCCGGCTGGAGAGCCCAGTGCGCCAGAGATACTGGGAAAGCACTGGGTTCGGAGGAATTAGCTGGCCCTGCTGCGCAAGCACAGAGCATCTTGTGTGTGGGGCAGGGCTGATCTGTGCTCACAGTGGGTCGTTTCCTATGGGTGAACAAAGGAACCACCAGCCAACCATGTGCCCACGCCTGCCAGGGGCACAGGCTGTGGGGTAATCAGCCCCATGTAGGAGGAGGCTGAAGGTCTGGTATCCATCCATACGCTTTCCTTTCATTATAGAAACTAGAACAGGCTGCTTCTGGTCCATCCCTTCGGCCGTGTCCCCGTCCCTCTAGGGGGAGCTGGCTCTGCTCCCTCAGAGATGGTGCCTGTCTTCTGGTAACTCCATCCCGCCTCGCTCTGACCCTTGGTATCACCCTGCTTCCCCTTTTTGCATTTGCAGATGGGTGTCCCCAGCTCAGCCCCCCCATCTCCCATGAGCTCCCTCCTAACAGTGCTCTCTGGGGGTGGATCCAAGCCTCCGCCTCCAGTCGGTGCAGCCCCATGGACAGCTGTAGTGCCCAGAGTCCTAGGTTTGTCAAGGACAGCAGCAGCCCTGATTCCCCACCCTCCCCCAGACACAGGCCTCCACGCAGACCCACGGGGTGTGCTCCTGGACCAAGAACGAATCCAGCTCCTCAGCCCATGCTGCCAGCATGACATGGGGATGGGGGCTTGCAATGGAGATGCTAGCTAGTATGTGGCCAGAGAACCCACCAACTCGCTGCCCAGAGACCATTATGCAGACAAGTCACAGGAAAGGCTTTGCTTGGTCGCTGACCTAGGCTGGAACTGAACCAGCGTGTGAGAGCAAAACAGCTTGTAGCATTCAGATCGCTGCCACCCTCCAGCCATTCAGCCCCTGTGCATCACTGCCCAGCCTCTGTGAGCCATGGACCCCCAAGTGGCCTCCGTGTTCCCTCTCCCCATCTTCGAGGCACCGGATCTTGACCGTCAATGCTCTTTTGGCGCCTAACTCGAGCAGAGTCCTAGCAAATCTGGGTGGGGGAGCCAAAGCTGGGGTAACAGGTGGGGTCGGGACTATGTAATATGGACTGCTGGCTACGGGAGGCCTAGCCAGAGAGCTCCACGCTCCCGATGGCCCAAGCTGGCTGGGAATGGGGATCTCCAGCATCGAAGGGCTGATGCATTGTTCTGCATGTATCCAGCTGCATCCCCAGTGCAAGCCTCTCCCTCCCCCCATGTCGCCGCATGTCTCACAGGGCTGTTGCTTGCCCTTTCCGTAGTCCCCATCCAGACTCCCTAGAACAGCCTGCAGCGATCTGACTGACCTACTCAGCTGCTGACCTGAAAGGGGGCCATGCTCACCCGGGCCCGTCTGTGGCGGGGATGCCCCACGGGCGTGCAACTTCCCCCCCATCATCAGGCCTTTGAAATAAATGGCAGCTGCCACCCCACCCCGGAGCTGTCCTTCCTCACTCCAGCTAAGGGCTGATTGACAGCCCGGGCGATGGGCTTTTCCACATGGTCTGCTGAGTCCGGGGAATCAGCCCCTGGTGCATGGGGGCGGGGTGGATGCTGATACCTGCTGCCTGGCTTCATCTCCCAGCTACCCCACGGAGCAGCCATTGTGCCAGGGAGAGCTCTGGTGGACAGAGGCCCAGCAGCCGAGTCAGCCAGTGTTCTGCCATGCTCCTGATGTTGCCCAGCAAGGCGGAGAGGGCTTGAGGCAGGAGTCTGTATAGGTGCCAGCTGGGGAGGAGGAGAACAGGACATCCTGGAGGTGACAGGGAGGTAAGAGAATGAGAGCCGGGGGTGGATCTGTCTCCTAAGATGCTTCCCTGCTTGGGACTGCTCTTCCAATCTCTCGGCTCCCCTTGGGAGGCCAGCAGCTTTGATTTTTCCAGCCACCGGTGGGCTCTGCTTTGCTGGCCCAACACGCCTTCATGCAGGACACCACACACCCATTGGAGATAGCATCAGGCCCACCCACAGTCCCTGCCCTGCTGCAGGCATTGACTGACCGCGATGCTATTCATGGATCTGTCTCCTCGCTGGGTGAGAGCTGGGCTCTGTCTGGGGGCACTGAACGGGTGGATGTGGATCTGTTCATATGACTCCTCTGTGCCACATGACTCAGGTGGAAACGCAGCAGGGAAGGCGCCTGTGCCCCTGCTCTGGCTCTTGAGCTGCAGCCAGTGATTTTTGGGGGTTGGGGATTTTTGGATACTCACAGGCTGTAAAGGGGGATCTCTGGCTGTGCAGGAGGGGTGGGGAGAATGCAGAAGCACATGTTGTGGGTTTGTGCTTCCTGCATGGATGCATGATTGTACGTTCGGTGTGTGTATCCCCTGGGGTGCATTCCCTGGGTAATGTCCTGGCCCTGCTGAGCTGTGTCATAAAACCCCTTCTTCTCCGTGTTGGGTGGGGGGAGGATGTTTCTTGCTGATGTTAAACTTAGTAAAACTCCAATGAGTGAAAAAGGGGTGGGTGGGAGTGTGAAGGAGAAACCACAAATGCCAGCTCTCAAATCACGTGTGGTATGGGCAAGTCCCTGTCGTGGCACATCCAGTGAGCAGAGGGCTGTCTGCTGGATGATGCTGTGCAATGTGATCATGGCTGTGTTGTTGTGGGGTTCCTTCTGGTGTGTGTGTGGGGCTGGTGGGCTCTGAGATATGTGAGCTCAGCAGTCTGCAGATTGGCCCCAGGAGCCCCTTCGAGCCTGCTGGGGGCGTGGAGCTGAACCGGACTCTCTCAAACCAGGGTTCCCTCCCTCTGTAAAGTGAATCCCCCCAACCCAGGCCAGGTTCTAGGGCTCTTCAGACCCAGTCCCACTGAGCAGAGGGATAGAGCCCTGTGCGGATACAAATACGCAGGAGAGTTGGTGACCGTCCTCTGTTCTGAGCTGTGTCCAGGTGTCTGAGGCCCCAGAGCGCTAATCCAAGTGAAATTGTTGTGCCCGGATTGTATAAGCATAGCCAATAACCTGTCCCTGCCCTGCCAGTTCTCCAGAAGACGTGGGCTGTGTCAGAGAATAGCAACGCCCGGCACAAACAGACTGATTGCTACGGCCACCCTGGCACACACCCGTCCCCACACGTTCTTCACAGGCTGCCGCCTGACTACCTGTGGCCTACGTGAAATGTGCTTCTCAGTGGTTGGATGAGCAACTCTCTGCCTCTTGCACCCTCCATGCTGGGGCAGGACGTGCCTCCCTTCCCATGGAGGTTCAGGTCACAGTCATGGGAAATCCCCAGACAGCTCATGTTAAAATCATCCTCTAGCTCTGTGATGTTGCTGTCCCCCGACGCACTCTGGGGCAGCAAGGGGATTTTTATAGCTGTACCATCCCTGGGACAGGACTTGAGGGGGCCTCCGAAGGTTTGTTCTCACTTGGAAGGCAGGGGCCATCTTGCCAGCGTCTTGAACAGGGGTGTTGGGGGCATGAGGCCTTTCTGTCCAGTGATCTCGTGGATGGTTTTAAAAACTGGATTTAAACATGCTGCAAAGTGGGATGTAACCAGCTGGGGACTTAGCAGTCTGCCCTGATTCATCTCCAGCTGAGTTTAAAACATACAACACCAGCGGAGAAGAAGCCTTTGTCAGAACGTCCCCCCTCTGGCTCTTCCCAAGATCCCAGCCCTCAACCGTACGGGAAAGAACAGTTCTCCAGCCCGCTATGTTCCCGAAGCTGTCACCCCGTGGGAGGATGTGTGCTTGCGAAGTATTGCAGAATTGGCTGCTCATCCGAAAATTTCACACATAACGCTGCACCTCCTGGGAAATCAGCTGCCCTGCCTGCTTCCAACGAACTCCTTTGCTCCTCTCCACATTTCCTTGCTACTCCTTGTGATGAGGGGTGGTCCTGAGCTGTAGAACCCAGATCCAGCTGTGAACACCCCAAGGTTCTGGGCTGTTGGATCTGGGGTTTCTGTACGTGGTGCTGGACAGGCAGGCAGCTTGGTTCCCTCACAGAGCGAGAGATCAGGTGTGAAATCCAGATCAGGATCTGATTGCGTCTTCCCCTCCCTCCAGAAGGGAGAACCTCCTGGCTGGCAGTGTCACTGGCTGTGTGTTTTCTCTGGGAGTGCTGGGTGTCACACTTGTAGCCCCGATCTCCCCCGGCGAGACGCACAACTTGCGGGGCTGCACTCAGTGGAGATGATGTTTTCTCTCTCTCTCTTTCCTCTCTTCCAGCTGGGATGAGAGCAGTTCCATCAGCAGCGGCCTTAGCGATGCCTCTGACAACCTCAGCTCGGAAGAGTTCAACGCCAGCTCCTCACTCAACTCCCTCCCTTCCACCCCCATGGCTTCCCGGAGGAACTCAGCCATAGCGGTACGTACTGGCCCTGTGCCCTGGCGGCCAAGAAGTCGAGATGGGTCCCCCCACTTTTGTGCCAGTGAAGGGGCTGGGCTGACAGACCAGAGAGGGATGAGCTGTGTCCCAGTGATTGCCTGGGAAGGGAAAACATTGATAACACAGGTGGCTAGCACTGATCTGCGGCCCGCCATCGCACCATACATGGGGGGGGGAGGCCCTCCCCTCCAGCCAGTGGAGGGCAAGGACTTTTCAGTCTCTGTCAATCAGGGCCAGCCCAGCTGATGCCAACCACCACAAATCCATTGACTTCAGCTGGGCTGCCCTGATCTACCAGCCGAGGGGCTGGCCCCAGACCCTGCTCTGGGTCCTCGAGAAGGCTAAGTAATCTGCGGGGTGTTTCCCATTTCCACAGTATTAACGCTGCATCTAAAGAGCCCTGGGTTAGCCTCAGGGCCTGGTACAGGAGCAGAATGAGCGTGGTGTGGTCTACATGGGTGTGAGTCACAATCCTTGGGGTCTGTTCCTCACTCTGGCATGATTCCTGCATGACCTCGGGCGCAGACTAAGGCACTGAATGGGTAGTGACGGCTGAGGACACGCAGCGGGTCGGTGGCGGAGCCAGGGCTAGAACCCAGGGCCGCAGACCTTGCACCGTCCTCAAGGGCAAGAGGACAGTGATCTACAGGGGAAAGCCCCGTGTTCTGCTTCCCGCGCTGCAGCGACAGGCCCTGCAGTGTCTCCTGGGAGCGTGGTGGGATGACGGCGGCTGCCCCCTTCACCTCTCTCCCCCCTCCCTTCCAGCTGCGCACAGACTCAGAGAAGCGCTCGCTGGTGGAGAGCGGGCTGAGCTGGTACAGCGAGGTGGAGGAGAAAGGCCAGAAGAAGCTGGAGTACGACAGCGGCAGCCTCAAGATGGAGCACGGCTCCTCCAAGTGGCGGCGGGAGCGGGCTGAGAGCTGCGATGATGCCTCCGCCAAGGGGGGGGAGCTGAAGAAGCCCGTCAGCCTGGGCCCACCGGGGTCCTTGAAGAAGGGCAAGACGCCCCTGGTGGCAGTGACCTCCCCCATCACCCACACGGCCCAGAGCACCCTCAAAGTGGCAGGTGAGGCTGCGGCAGAGGGCGGGGGCAGAGTGTCGGGTGCTCCCCCGCATGCATTCGGGGCTTTGCACGAAGCAGTGCAAGCCCTCCAGCTACGGGGTGTGCAAGGCACACCAGCCCCAAGGCCATCCAAGGACTGCGATGTGCTGCAGGCTGGCCCTGTCTGTGGAGCCAGGGCTCCCCCTGGTGGCTGGCGCGGGGATCACCGCTGCGCCTGTGACGCCAGGGCAGGGGTTCAACCCCCGTGGCCGATTAAAGAGGATGCATGTTCAGGATACAGCCTGGGGAACCAACAGGGAACCCAGACACTGGACAGTGTGGGCAACTGGTAGCCCACTGGTGCCATTGCTGCATGGCGGCAGAGCCCTCGCGTCCCTCTGACACTCCAGGTTGGCACTGCTGGGGCGTCACGGACGTGACCTGGCTTTCCCTGCAGATGTTGCGGTTATGTCCTGCTGGCAAAGAGCCCTTCATTTCCATCCTCCCATGGGCCTGTGCTGATGATACCCAGCAGTGTATTCCCCATCCCATGCAGTCGCCCCTTTCCAGTGGTGCACAGCGCGCCCCTAGCTGGCAAGAACCACAGAACAACACATGGGACTTCAGGGCTTTTGCGCAAAAATGGAGTGTAAATCTTTGATGTGACCTGGAGGCCATTCCCCTTTCACTTTGGGCTATTTCATGCCCTTCAGGTTTGGCTTGGCCATGAAATGGGGCTGGTATTTTGCCTGGAAACCATGCCCAGATTTCAGTGGTGAATTACATTGTTCCCTGCTCTAGTGGAAAGAGCACTGGGCTGTGACTCAGGAGACATGAGGTCTATTCCTGGCTGTGCCACTGGCCTGCTGGGTGCCTCAGTTTCCCCATCTGCCCAACAGGGATAATGATCCCGGCCTCCTTGGTAAAGCTGAGAAGTGCTCCCCAAGAACCAGGGCTTGTTAAATGACCATCACACCTGCTCCCTGTGCATTGTTTTGCCTGGGAATTGGCCCTTTTGCTGGAGAGGAAAGCAAGGCTGCTGGAAGAGCAAATGTCCCCAATTAGGGTGAAGTTTCTTAGCCAAAGGAGCCAGGAGAATCCAGTCCCAGGTGGGTCAAGGAGCTAGGGCACGCTCCTTTATTGCTGGTGACTGTCTCCATTTCTTTCTGCTGCCCCCAGGCAAACCTGAAGCCAAAGCCACTGACAAGAGCAAGCTGTCTGTGAAGAACGCGGGACTGCAGCGTTCTTCCTCTGACGCTGGCCGGGATCGGATCGGGGATTCCAAGAAGCCCCCCTCGGGGCTTACGCGCCCGTCCACCTCCGGCTCTTTTGGCTACAAGAAGCCGCCTCCCGCCACTGGTACGGCTACAGTGATGCAGGCAGGTGGCTCAGCCACGCTCGGCAAGATCCAGAAGAGTTCTGGCATCCCCGTCAAGCCGGTCAATGGGAGGAAAACCAGTCTGGACGTCTCCAACGCCGGTGAGCCTGGCTTTCTGGCTCCTGGGGCTCGCTCCAACATACAGTACCGGAGCCTGCCGCGGCCAGCCAAATCCAGCTCCATGAGTGTCACGGGCGGGCGTGGTGGGAACCGGCCTGTGAGCAGCAGCATCGACCCCAGCCTCCTCAGCACCAAGCAAGGAGCCATCTCGGTGTCCCGACTCAAGGAGCCCTCCAAGATTGGTACAAGCCGGAGCACGCCAGCGCCGGTGAACCAGACGGACCGTGAGAAAGAGAAAGCCAAAGCCAAGGCCGTGGCCCTGGACTCTGAATGCATCTCGCTGAAGAGCATTGGTTCCCCCGAAAGCACCCCCAAGGCCCAAGCCAGCCACTCGCCTGCTCCCAAGATGGCCGAGCTGCCCGCAACGCCGCTCAGGTAGGAGCCAGGGAAACATCCCAGCACCAGCCCCATTGCCAAAGGCAGCTGCCTCCCAGCCTGAGTCAGGGCTCCTCACCCTAGGCTTGCTAGATATTTGGTCAGACATTTCCTATCTAAACTGGCTTGTGATGGGAAATTGGGGATTTTGCTAAGAAATCTAACACCTGAAAGCCCAGATTATTTCAATTTGGAAATGTTGCCGCAGTGCCTCTTGAGCGTTGTAGTTCAGTTACCTCCTGTCCCCATTCTTTGGCATGGACTGCACTCCTCAGCTGGACCCCATCACCCATGATGCATATCTTCCCTATCCAAGCGGTGAGGCTGTGGTGCATCATGGGAGATGTAGTCCAACCAGGGAGTCTGGCAGATTAAGAAGCATGGGAATGTGAGGCAGTCAAACTACAACTGGCATGAGGCATTGCAGTGTATTTCCAAGTTTTTAGCAAAGATTAGTCAGCGTTCAATCTGTTGCTGAAAAATTGACATTTTCTTTGGGGATTTTCTGACCAGTTCAACACAGCCACCCTCCTCTTCCCTTATGAGGACACGAGGGGCCTGATGTAGAAGATCCCTGATCCTGGCCAGCTGGCACTGACTCCATAGTGTTTCCTGTAGTTTGGTTTGTGTTGATACCTTAATCAGCAACTCTACAATAACTCACCTGTGCTAAAATAACACACTGAAGTGGGCAGCCCAGGTCACAGGGATAAACCGCCAGGTGCATGTGGGTTAAAGAAGGGAGTTTACTTTGGCTCAGGAAACTGTTTCCAAGGGGTTCTTCAAAACCTTTGGGGTTGGGGTTGATCTCTATGTAGGAAATTGCCATGATGCTGCCTACTCCCACCATGGAGGGAGGCATATTATCCTCCTGACTGTAGATCTACCTTGGGGGTTTGTACAGCTGCTCATTGCTGTGGCATCTAAGTGTAGATCTCCGTCAAGGAGAACATTTAGGAGGGTGTGCTTATGCAAAACTTTAAAATGTTGGGGGTTTGTGAACACTCTGAACCAAATGCTGTTCTAATGCATAGATCCAAATGCTGCGATCAGAGCCTATGTCAGGATGGCTAGCCACCCTGGCTACAGGGCAGACCCTGCTCATGCAGGGGTGAGGGGGGCTGGCTGTTGTGAATCAGGATTTGAGCAGCTCTCTGTGGCCCTGGTCCCAAACTGAGTGAGCAGAGCATCCAGAGGGACATGGAAGCGTTGAGCCAACATGCCGGGAGGATGGGAGCTGGGTGGGGAGAGAGTGATGCCGTTGGGGAAGTTCCAAATCACCCCAGCCTGATGAACGGCTTTGCTCTGGGAGGGGCCTGAATCCACGCAACCCCCAAAGGTGGGTCAGGCCTCAACAGTAGGGCTGGGCCTCTCAAGCTGTGCTTCCTCCCTGCGTTTGTTCAGTCTCAGGCCTTGCGTCTCTTGCCCCTCCCCAACCTGTTTCCGTGTTCCCACAGGGCGCCCGCCAAGAGCTACGTGAAGACCCCTTCCCTGGCCAACTTGGACAAGGTCAACTCCAACAGCCTCGACCTGCCCTCTTCCAGCGACCTGCACCAGCCCCACGCCAGCAAGCTGCAGGATCTGCACCCGGCAGCCGGGCACCTCACGACCTGCTTCACCCCCAGCCCTGCTCCCATCCTCAACATCAACTCGGCCAGCTTCTCCCAGGGCCTGGAGCTGATGAGTGGCTTCAGTGTCCCCAAGGAGGGCAGGATGTATCCCAAGCTCTCAGGATTGCACCGCAGCATGGAGTCCCTGCAGATGCCAATGACCCTGCCCAGTGCCTTTTCTGGGGGCAGCACCACCACCCCTGCCCCCACTGCCACCCCTCCCGCCAGCACAGAGGAAGAGAGCAGCGAGCAGGGCTGGACGGGCAGCCCCAGAGCTGCACATCTGGACAGGTGCCACCAGCGGAGGGGAGGGTGGGCAGGATCAGGGCCAGGCCTCAGATGTACTGGGGCTGGGCTGTCAAAGCGGGGTGTGTGTGTGTTCGTTCCAGAGCCTCCCTGCTGTTTGAGAGGCACTGAGGGCCTCAAGCCTCACCATGCTCCCCCGGGGGGAGAGGGGGGCTCCCAAACCTACTCATTCCTGGGGCTTGCTCTCAGGGCACCCGTAAGCCCTAAGGGGCAGGCAGCTTTGTGAGGTTCAAGCCTCAGCTCCAGTTCCACACCACCCCTCCCCTTTTGTACCTGATTCCTGTGAAACCAGCAGATTGGACCCACAGCACAGCTGTCAGCCCCCAGCCAAGCTGCTGGCATGGACCCCAGCCTTCCCCGGCCATTCCCCTCCCTCTCCTAGCCCGTGGAGTGCTCCCTGACTCGTGCGTCTCTTCCTCCCCAGCGCCAGCCACGACCGGAACACGCTGCCCAAGAAGGGGCTGAGGTAAAATCCATCTCCCTAGATGTCAGTCTACCCCCACACCTTCATGTGGGCCTGCCGGCCACAGGGTGGGGTACCTGCCCTACATTAGTGCTGGAGACCGAAGTCCCCTGTGGCTAAAGGACTTGCCCAAAGTCACTGTAGCCCATCGGGGAGCTGAGCCCAGGTTTCTTGAGGCTAGTGCCCTAACCACTGGGCCATCCTCCCCATCCCTCTTGCACCAAAACTGCACCTCTGCGGCCCAGGATGGTGCAGGTCACTGAGAGCGAAAACAGAATATCATCCCATTAACAGTTGCTGATCTCTCCCTCGGCCCTGGCAGGTACCAGCTCCAGTCCCAAGAGGAGACGCAGGAGCGGCGACACTCCCACACGATCAGCGGGCTCCCCGAATCGGATGACCCATCGGAGGTGCCCTCCCCTCCCGCCCTCTCCGTGTCCTTGGCCGGGAAAGGCCCGCTCACGAATATCGGTCAGTTTCCCCTGGCCACATTGGAGCCAAATCCCCTGGCTGGTGTAACGCATTGAAAGCAGCATCCCTGACGTCCAGGGAGAGAGCTGTGCCAGCAGAGAAGCTGGCACCTGTGCCCCAGAGAACAGAGCTGGCCTGTCAGCAGGGTCCAGAGGGCCTCGCTCGTAGAAATGAGAGGCAGAGAAGACAAAGTGCCTTACCCATCCCTGGCTTGGCACAGACACTGTGCCCACCCCTGGCTTCCTCTGCGGGCAGCCCCTGCACAAAAGGCCATAGAGGAGCTCAGCCCAGCGCCTGCTTCCCCGAGCTCCCCAGATGCCTGCCGGCATGCTGTGGTGTAGCCCCAGCTGAGCTTGGAGAGCAAGCGGGGGTCTGGGGGGGCTCCCAAAGGGGAAGCGCCTTCTGTGAAAGTGAATGAGAAGCAAACTAAGGTAGGAGGGTCCCTCCCGTGGTCGGGACCCGCTTACGCCAGAGGAACTGGCTTCAGTAGAATTTTCCTGATTGACACCAATGTGAAGGATCAGGCCCAGTGGGATTACTCCTGGTTTACAACAGTGTGAGGGAGCAGGGCCAGTGGGGTTACTCCTGATTTACACCAGGGCGAGTGGCTTTCAGCATGAACTCACTGTTCCTAGGATGCATCATCTAGTAGACCCTGTGGCCAGCCGGGAGCAGGTAGAAATCAGCGTGGCAATATTGGCTTCACTGGCGAGTTGCTGACCGGGGGCTTTGGCCCTGAGTGTGACCGTGTGCAGCATCCACACCCCAACCCTCCCACGACCCCGCCTCCTCAGGGCTCCGGCCCCTCTCCCTGCTGCTCGCCTCTGCCAGGCGCGTTTCTGATCCTGCCTCTTCTCTTCTCCCCCCCCACCTTCTCCCTGCAGTGAGCCCCAGCTCCACCACCACGCCGCGCATCACCCGCTCCAACAGCATCCCTGCCCACGACGCCAGCTTCGAGCTGTACACCTCCCAGATGGGCAGCACCCTCTCCCTGGCAGAGAGACCCAAGGGCATGATCCGTTCGGGCTCCTTCCGGGACCCCGCGGACGATGGTGAGACACTCGTGCTCCAGTCGGAGCGACGGGCTCTTCCTCCCCGTGACCCTGGGGTAGCATGGCCCCAGGTTCCCCCGCCTGCCTCTCCGTGCCCTGGGCATCCCTTTGGCACCTGTAGGTAACAGCGGTGGTGCGTGCGATTGTGTGCACCGGTGCGTTTCCTGCACGGGCCTCCTGCTGAGCGAGAGGGCGGTGACAAAGGGTTCATCCTGCGGGCCCTGCCCACCTGGGCCCCCTGGCAAGTGAGTGGGGGAATCCCATTAGTCCCAATGCAGCAGATGAGCCAGGCCATCCTCCCCCACTGATGGTGAGGGCAAAGGCCAGGCCCAGCGCATCTGTGTCCCAGGCCCCCTGCCAGGACAGGATGGGCTCATTGACTCTGTCTGCTCCTTGCCCTAGAGTTTCAGGACCCAAGGCTCCTGTGGGGCAAGTCCTATGGGTGGGAGGGAAAGGGGTTGAGCTCAGAGATGCCCCTGGAGATGCAAAGCTGGCCCTGGGACTCACAGGTGCCTGAGCGCAGAGGAACAGACGGATGCGGGGTCACTAGGTACCTGCTCATGACAGGTTTGGCAGTCTGGGGATGGGTTCGCTGTAGGGCCAGGGAGAGAGGATTTGGGCAGCTGAAGAGGCAGATCCTTGTGGGCTCAGCCCAGAGGAAGATGGAGCTGCCATGCACACGGTGCAGGGCTGGGAGGCAGATTATGCTTTGCTGTGTTACCTCCCTGGTGCCTCAGTTTCCCCATGTGTATCACAGGGCTGGTGATCATGACCCAGTTCTTCCCGGGGCTGGGGAGGGGTGTGGGTTGTTCATTGACATCCCTGCAGCATTGTAAGCTCCTTGGATCAGATGGTGCCAGAGACAGGCAGGGGTGACTTGCCTGGGCAGGCTGCCCAGCCGCTGCCTGGGCTGAACCTGACCCTAACTGTACCCTGCCCCTCTGCACTTCCCCTCCTGCCCCATCTCCCCATTCACCCCCTGCTGTGGCGCCCCCTAGATCCCCTCAGGAAGGCTGGCGCTCGTCCCCCTCTCCGACCCCCGCACTCTTTGCCAGGGTGCAGCGGAGGGCCCCGTGACTCAGGCGTGTTTGTTCTGTTGCAGTTCATGGATCCGTGCTGTCCTTGGCCTCCAGCGCTTCCTCCACCTACTCCTCAGTAAGAGCTGCCTCCCATGGTCCCCCCGCCTGGCTGAACTGTGCTGGGATGCCCCCCCCCAGCATGTCTTGGGAGGAGCATGGGGGTGGGCACGGGCCATGCCACGCCCTTGGGGCCTTATGTAGGTGGGCACAGTGGGCTGCTGTCTGGCTGGCCTGGAAGGAGGAGGGGGAGCTGGGGGCAGGGTTCGGTTCTGTGCATGTCTCTGCCCCCCCCTCCCTGCCCCCGTTTCTGCTTGTCTGCGCCTCACTTCCCCCCCTCCATCCTAACACCGCCCTCTGTCTGTCTCTCCTTCCTGCTGCGCTGCGCTCTGCCAGGCGGAAGAAAGGATGCAATCTGAGGTATGGCGAGACCCCACTTCTCCACTCACCCAGACCGCTCACTCCCCACCCCTGAGGGGTGGAGTGGCCGACCCCTCACTGATCTCCCCCTTCTCTCTTTACTAGCAAATCCGAAAGCTGCGCCGGGAGCTGGAGTCATCCCAGGAGAAGGTGGCCACCTTGACGTCCCAGCTGTCAGCCAACGTGAGTCCCCCCGCACTTCCAGCTGCAGCTCCAGGCCAGGCTGAGTGCTGTGGAGGTGGCGGCCTCACCAGTGGGTCTCTGTGCACCCTCTGTGGCACCAATTGCCATACAGCCGAAATGGAGGGGGCTGAGAAGGGATGGGGCACAGGGGAGCCATCTACTCAGAGGCCAGACGGGGATCGGCGGCACCTTGCCCCAGTGATCAGGTTGGGGCATTTCTGCCCCTGCCAGGAGCCGACCCCAAGGCAGATGTGAGGGGGATAGAGCTGGTGCCAAAGAGCAGTCAGGGCTGAGAGATAGAAGCCATTGCCCAGCAGGGACCCACCCGCCTATGCAGCTCTCCTTGGGACAGGAGCTGGCTGGATGAGGAAGGCAGAGGAGATGGTCAGAGCTGCAACTCCTACCCTTGCAATGTCTGGAGGGTAGCTGGTCCCTGCGCTTCCCCTGTGCCTGGCACCCCCTATCAGCAGGTTGCAGGAAGATGTCTGTTATGACGGCGTCCTGCTCTACGTTGCGGGGGGAACCTCTGCACCCTCTTTCCCAAGGCTGCTCTCTGTGCAGGGCTGGAGTGCCACCCAGTCGCTGCTCAGCCACCCCCAGGTGCGCAGGGCAAATCTGCTGTCGCACGTGGGAGGCGTGGCATGGGGAGACGGCCTGCTACGTCCCACTGGGAGAAACTGGCACATGGTCTTGGAGCACGGCTGCCCTGATCGGCAGCGTCGGCTCCGTGACCATAGAGGCCAGTGGAGAAGCCTCCCAGCCACATGCAGCCCTGGGAGAACCCTCCCACTGAGGCCTGCCCAAGGCCAGATGTTCCCCTTCGGCCTGATCCTACCCAGGCCCTCTTCACTCAGGCAGCGTCCTGCCCCAGCCCTGGCACCTCCCTAGACTCTAGGCATCCGTACCCACCTGCAGCACCTTCCCTCTGGCTCCTACCTTTTCCTTCTGTGGGGAAAGATCAGGCCTCTTCCCTGACCCACCATGTATCTGCCGTCATTCTGAGCAGCCTTAACTGAAGTCCAGCCAGGGCGGTGAGCCTGGGGTCCTCCTGCACAGGGCAGCATACTGGGAGGTGATGGGGGCAGGAGGGATTGTCACACATTCTCCTTCCCTGCCTGAGGCGCTTGGAGCACAGCGACCTCCAGTCTGAGCAGAGGAGCCAGCTGAGGACTCCCAAGCCCCGCCTGCTCCATTGTGGCCGGGCTCCCCACTGCTCTCTGTTCCCCGGCTGAGCACACCACCATCTCCCGTCGCCTTTCAGGCTAATCTGGTGGCAGCCTTTGAGCAGAGCCTGGTGAACATGACATCCCGTCTGCGCCAGCTGGCAGAGACCGCGGAAGAGAAGGTGGGTGCTGGGCGGGGAGAGCAGGGCAGTTCTGGGCCAAGGAAAAGGTCTCGGCTTCCCCCATGTGGCCTGTAAGGGTCTTGTGGACTGCCAGCTACGTGGGAGAGGAGGAGATGGCCCAAGTGCCCCAGCCAGCACAGAAGCCCCACCCCACCACATCTTTGCAGGAGGCTGGCTATGCCTCAAGCTGATCCCTGGGGGAGCTGCCCTTCCCCGCACAGAGCATCCTGGCTTGTCCCAGGTGGTCTTATGCATCTCCCGTGTCCCCGGTTCTGCACCAGCTGATGCCATGAAGTCCTCTGCTGGTCACGAGTCTGCAGAACAGCGCGTGTGGCCGGGGGCGTCCCTGGACGTGAGGTCCAGCCAAGAGGCACTGGCCAGACCCTCCTTTTCTCTTGGGCATCCCTCAAGGACACCAGCTATTAGTCCTTGAGGCTATGCCCAGCACCCTAAGCAAGCAGCTGGCGTGTGTCCTGGCTGCAAGGAGAGGAGCTTGTTGTGGGCACAGGTTAGCAATGGCCGGGTGTCCCTGGGATCTCTCCACCCAACTGGGGTATCCTCCCTGTGCTGCTTCTGCCAGGACACGGAGCTGCTGGATCTGCGGGAAACCATTGATTTCCTGAAGAAAAAGAACTCAGAGGCCCAAGCTGTGATCCAAGGAGCTCTGAACGGGACCGACATCACGCCCAAAGGTGAGAAAGGTGTAGTGGTGCCATCCCCGCTTTTTGCTGCTGCGGGACCAGTGAACCTGGCCTGTGATCTAAACCTCCTGGGCCATGTGCACATCAAGGTGGGGGGATCTGGGGCCCATCAGGACACGGAGGAAAGAGGAGAAATGGGTTCTGCTAATTAACAAGGAGCTGAAAAGATTGAAACATCCCACGTGCAGTGTCTTGCATTCTCCGCTGGGGACATGGGGTGAACTCTCCACCTCCTTACACCCCCACCCCAGCAAACACCATCCGCCTCTCTAGTCTCAGCAGCCACGGGGAACCCATTCAGACGTGGGTCTGATCTGCGTCTCTCTTGCCTGGTCCTTGTGTATTTGATGCAGTGTGTATGAGCATCTCGTTCAAGTCCTGGTGGGAGAGACAATCTGGAATCTAACCGAAACAATAACATTGGCCAGTGATGAAAGAGAATCCTCTGTGGTCTGTCAGCAGATCCAATGTGAGCCGTGTGTGGCTGCCGCTACCCTGTGCTGCAGTACCATGAGCAGCTTGTTAATTATGTTAGCGGATGAATACAAACGCAACAGCAGAGCCAGAACGTACAGGGCATTGTGTGCCCATGGGGCACTGATCCTCAAGGGCAGCCAGCACTGAGCTCCCATTGATGGGCTCCAAAATATCTTTGGAAACCTTACCCTGGTTCTGGGTGCTCCACGTTTGAAAAGCTGGGGCTGTTTCTTCCAGTCGGAGCTCTCTGAAAGCTGGAATGGCACAGTGGCAGAATTTACCAGGGATTCGTTGCAGGATGGTGGGAATCTCTGCTTCCAGTCCAGATGTTTGTTTCTGGCTTTGCTGATGCCTTAAAAGCCCAATCCAAGTGTGACATGCAGAGATGGCGGCCAAGAGCCTGAACCGAAGGGTTATATACTGGCTTCATTCACCGTTGTGGGGTTCTGTGCCTTCCCCCCTGCCGCCCCAAATTAGAAGAGGGCTCTAAGAGGATAAAGAATCATTATTAAATGGTGGCAAAATGTCTCAAAGCTCCCAGGTTTCTTGGAGACAGCACCCTCCTCCCTTAAAGGGAAGATAAGTACCAAGAAATCCAAGGAAGCTGCTGCAGAGGAAAACTCTGACTCACAGCCCTGGGGCTGAGCCAGGAGTGGGGAAGGGTGCTGGCTGAGCCAGGAGGGCAGAGCAGGATATGTGGGGTGTGAGACTGACCCTACAGTGGGAGGGCTTTTTGCTATCGCGTAGATTCTCAGCCTCTCTCTGCCTTCCCTCCCCGGGACCTTAGAGCTGCGCATCAAGAGGCAGAACTCCTCCGATAGCATCTCCAGTCTCAACAGCATCACCAGCCACTCCAGCATCGGCAGCAGCAAGGATGCCGACGCCAAGAAGAAGAAGAAGAAGAGCTGGGTAGGTCGGGGGAAGAGGAACTGGGTAAAGTCGGGGTGAAATCGAGTCAGAATCTGTCTAGGGATCAGGCGGCTCGCCATGCTGTGCTCTTAGGGCAGAAGATGCCCCTGCAGCATGCGGCTGGACCCTTACTGCCTCAGATCGGCACGCTGCCGTCCACCCCATGAGGATGCTGCAGCCCAGGATTACTTCTTGACTCTCGGGCTGAGGGCCGAGTCACCGGCTAGGTGGGGTTCTCAGCCCACCTGGGAAAGCTCTCCAGCCTGGTTCCAATATGTGTGCGCCATTCGTGAGTCATCTTCCCCATCCCACGCTGGAGCCCCGGCTCCCCCAACGCAGCCTAGAGCAGAGCAGTTGGACAGAGCAGGGATTAGCCCTCCCATGCCTGGACTCTTTAGGGGGTCGGTCACCCCTTCTTTCCAGGTCCCGGCTCAGGTAAAGGGGAAGGGTCGGCTGCAGCGGCTTAATGCACTGACTCTGGCAGCTGGGTACAGGCAGGGCTCTGAGCTGAGCGTCTGATTAAGTCTTGCTTTGTTTTGTTTTTTCTCCCCCAATGCTGACCCCAACCCTTTTTTTCCAGGTGTACGAGGTAAGTCCGATGCCTTTCCCTCCCCCTTGTCCCCTGCGTCTTGCCCCTTCCGTCCAGTGCGATCGCTCATTTCCAGTGAGGCAGCACTCATGAATCCATCCATTCCACCTGGGCGGACCACTCGTGGAGTGTGGTCCATCCACTGGGGCCGCCGCACCACGCTAGCTCACTGGCTGGGTTAGCTTTGAAGCCTCCATCCGACTGGCCAAATAGAGACAAATTGTCAGAGAGGACTAGCTGAGTTTTGGTACCTGAAATGCCTTAATGGGACCTGATGGAGGTTAGAAGATGCTGTCTCAACCGCAAGGCCTGGGGCAGCAATGGCTGGGTGAGGTTCTCTGGCCTGAGTGAGGTCAGACTAGATAATCAGAACCTGGGTAGTCATTTCTGAGCATATAGGCCACGCTTTGGACCTCCTATGCCAGGTGAGGAGCGAATCCCAAGAGAGCCCCAACACCTGAACTTTCTGAATGTTGTGGGTCTGCACCAGCAGGCTGGGTTGGGGTTTCACCAGCCCACTATTTCCAGAGCCCTTCTTCCTAGCACAGCACCGAGATACATTTATAGCAAACACAAGGATAAGTTTATTAAAGTCTTGGAGACTGAAGTAATGACGAGTGAGGATACTGGAAACGAGGTTACATTGAAAACAAAGTTGTTCTCTCACCCGAAGTTCTCATCAGCATTTTCAACCAAGGTGGGTTGAGCCCCCTTCCTCAGCCTTGCTCCCGGTCGCTGGTGTCCCATCTCCCATCCTGAATCCGCTGAAACCCAATGGGACAGGGGAATGAAGTTCTTCTCCAAGCTCCTGTCTTTACTCAGCTCCAAAGGCAGTGTCTTGTGGTGCATGGAGCGGGAGAATTTGAGAGTCAGGAGATAGGGGTCTAGCATGATTCTGCCACTGACCAGGGGGGCTGTGGACGGATCATTGCGCCTTGTCTCCACCACATGTTCGGAGTAGATGGTAACTGAATGTCCCTCAGCCCCATAGATACCGATTTACTGAAGACTATAGGCTCAGCCACTAAGATAGGACGAGAACCTTCCCTCTCCCCCCACGTACCCCAGTTCTTCTCAGTGGACTGACTGGCTCCAGTCAGCGCAGTGTCCATCCTTCCTCGTGGAGGGAGCTCAGTCGCCCTCTTTCCCATATGAAACAGTGTGACCAGGTATATTTTATATGGAAATCTATTGGCTAAGACCCCCCCCCCCCCCAGTCCCGGGACCGACCCCTCAGAGCCAGGGCTTTATTTCAGTGTCCTTCCAGTTAAACTTCATCTCCCATGATGCACTGCGGCCATGCCACTCTCATAGGGTATGTCTACACTAGAAAAAGTTAAGTCGACTTAACAAAGTGGACTAAGTTGACTTAAAGTTAAATCGATTTAGTCCACTTTAAGTTGACTTAAGGGTTAGTCCCCATCCACACGATCCTTAAGTCGACCTAATGGGCAGTTGTTATTAAGTCGACTTAAGGAATTTCTTAAGTCGAATTAATGAAAGTCAGGTGTAAACATGGAGTAATGTAGGTCGACTTAAGGGTCCTTAAGTCAATCTAAATTGTTAGTGTAGACATACCGATAATGCACAGCCTCTCCTGGCCAAGAGAGGAGACAATGCATCATGGGAGTTGTAATCTGACTGGGGATCCCAGCCCATGAAGGAGGACGGGAGCGTGAGACACCTGAACTACAACTCCCATGAGGCACTGTGATGGCATTTCAGAATCAAAATATTTCAATTCCTGACTTCTGATTGATTCTCTTTTCTCACTGACAATGTATCACTTTCAGCTGGGGGCTGTCCAACCAGCTCTGCTGGCCAGGCTTAGCCCACTGGCCGATGGTCTGATGCCCATTCCCAAGTCCTGCCCTCTTTGAACCCAGTTTTACATTGGCTACAACTGCAGCAGAACCAGATCTTAACTTCCCCGGAAAGGTCTGGTCCATATGAGCCTGTTGAGTACCTTGCCAGGCCAGGGTAATGAATGAACAATGTGCTCATTGCTAACGTGGCACCTAGTGATGTCCCCTGTGATCTGCGAGGGCAAGTGGGCGCCCTGTAATCCTTGTGAAGGCGGCTTGCCCTGCAGAATGAGTGTGAGAGGTAGCAGCCTCCTGGAGCACGCCGGGGTTGGCGTGGGACTGTGAGTGAGGCCAGCGACACCCCCCATTTCAGAGTCATCTCCGCCCATTGCAGCGTCTGGCTCCCCAGCTGTCCTGCTGGTCAGTGTCTATGTTCCATGCCCCCAGTGTGTGCATGCTGCATGCTCCGTCTGAGACGCGGATTGAGTGAGAGTCTGGGCCACGGGGCCTGTCACGTGTTAGCGACCCTGCTGGGCGTGGGCAGCATCATCTCTCCAAGCCCTTTGGGCTTCAGTTCCAGACCCGTGGGTTGGGTAATGTGTACTCACAGGGGCGGCCCTATTGATTTCAGTGGGGCAGGTGAGAGCCTTGCAGAACAGGGCACGGGGCACTAGAGCAGAGCATTGTGTGGGGTTGGCATTCCCCCTCATGCCATGAGCCAGGCTGCCCTGTGATCAGAGCCACGGTGATTCACGGGGGGAGATTCTAAAGCACCACGTGGCTGCCACTCGCTGGCGTTGTGATTGGGCATCTGTGGTGCTTTCCCACATGCTGCAGCCTCACCAGCCAGGCCTGGCCTGGAAGAATAGACTCAAGCCCCCAGGGACTGTTCTCCCCCCGACCGTATGCCTGCCGCCTTCTAAGGCGCATCCACGCTGGGCTTTGGGAGAGCCGGATGTCCCACGCCCACCAGAACGGGATGTTCCGTGGCCAGGCTGTCTCCGAGCTGTGCAGTGGACCGTTTCCCCGATGCCATCCCGTTAGAATTGGGGCAGAGGAAACCCCAGTTCTTGCCAGCCAATCATCTAGAATTGGGGGTGGTGATTGGCTGGAGAGGTGGTAATGTGTTTCCCATATACCCAGGGGATGATCTCTGTCCTCTGCACACCTGGGAGTTAGCAGTTCCCATCTCAGAGGTCTTACGAGGTAGGCAGCCGGTCTAGCAGGGCAGCTGGTTACAGCCACTTCAAGCTGAGCTGGCCCCAACCCGCTGTGACCTCCCGTAGAGCTGACCGGTGGAACTAGCCCTCCCCAGCAAAGCAGAGCAGGAAAGATGAAACCCCTAGCACCGTCATTCACGGCACCGCTCTCCCCGCTAGCCCACGCTCCCATCACACAGCAGGGAGGGGGCTCCGCAAATTGGCTCAGATCATTGCTTGTTCGGACGCACCTCTGCCAATTGCTGCGGGCACGGTGAGACCTGGCCATGGAGAAGAAGGGGGCAGGAATTCCTTGATGGCCTCCTTCGGGATTGTTTGCACGTGAGGGTTTATCCAAAGAGGCCTTTTTCTTCCCAGGAGTACCAGGCTATCCGCACAATCGTGTGGCCTGGAGCGTGCGTAGCAGGGTTTGGGTGATGCCATGCTGACCTCACTTCGCTCTGGGTCTTCTGTGCTTTCAGCACCCCCCCAAGTTGCAAGGGCATCCTACCCTCCTCTATTGGCTGGCACAAACAGGCTACAGGAGAGGGATCTGGAAACCCCCATTTGTTAACAGAAGGGCAGAGCCAAGACGCTCTTGCGAGTCACTTCCAAAGGCCACTCACCGGCAGGGTCTCTCCAGCTGTGCTGAAGCCCCAGGGTTACAGCTCCATCCTGCACTGCCCTCGGCCCCGTGGCTCCATACAAGCCAGTAGCCCCACAGGAGGGTGTGGGGTAGCTAGGCCTAGATCTTCAACACTGTTCAGGCTCCTAACTCCCATTGATCTCAGTGGACTTTGGATTTTGAGATCTGGGCCCTAATAGATGGGCAGCGAGTGAGGGCAGGGTTTTGACCAGCACCATGGATAGATGTCAGAGGATGGGGGCACCCTGCCATGAATCCCCACTAAGGACTGGAGAGACCCCGACATTTACAATTGACTCTTTCCCTGTGGATAGTTTCCTCCTCCGGTGGGGATGGCTGAGTAGCCAGAGGAGGCAGGACCTAAGAGCTCCCTGCTAGCCCCTGGCCTGGGGCTGGATCAGGTACAAGGTGGACTCGCTGTTTCCTTCTCCCAAGACAAGGGGATGCACCAGACATCCTGTGATGCAGCCAGCACTCAGCGGGATTCTGCTCTCACAAGCAGACCCAGCCGGGAACTTCCAAATGGTGGGGAGGAAATGACAGGATCCAGCAATACCTAGGGGCATGTGAGCTCAATTGGGAGATTCACTCGTCCCCCTTGAAGTGGCCCCACAAGTGGAACAACTGGGGGATCTGGGATCCCTGGTGAGGAACAGAAGACAAGACTCTCTCTGCCGAATGAGTCAGGCTGGGAGGGGGCTGGGGTCAGCAGGGGTCATGTTTGGCGTCACAGCTGGGGTGATCTGGGATTTAACTCTTCCGCCCTCCTTGTCTCCTGTAGCTCCGGAGCTCGTTCAACAAGGCGTTCAGCATCAAGAAGGGCCCCAAGTCAGCCTCGTCCTACTCAGACATTGAGGAGATCGCCACCCCCGACTCCTCAGCCCCATCCTCCCCCAAGCTGCAGCATGGCTCCATGGAGACCGCCTCGCCCTCCATAAAGTCTTCCAACTCCTCCTCCGTGGGCATCGACGCACCTGAGTAAGGGCAGCCTTCGCTGCACGGGAGGTGGGACCTGGGGCCAGATCCCCAGCTGCTGTAACACAGCGATGCTGCATTGGATTCCTGGGGCGGCACGCCCAAGGCCACGGTGGGGGATGTCCGGCCCTTCTCCCTACCTGGGTGCAGCACATCCGGGACCCAGCACTGACCTACGCTGGTGGGCTCCACGTCCTCAGCCAGCACTAGAGTGCTGCAGACAGGCCTGGACGTGGTGGTGTGGCTGGCTTTGTTCGCTGTCTCCGCTGCCGCGTGGGTATGGGAAGCCATCAAGACGCAGGCCTTAGCTGGGTTCTGTGAGCCCCTGAGCTGAAAGCATTGGTCAGATCCTGCGGTGGTCTCTGGGCAGAAAGTGGAGTGGCACCTCACTTGAGCACCCCGACAATGCCCTGCACAGCTGGGACTCCTGCCCCTGGGGGATCCTTCCTTCCTCGGAGGCAGAAGCTTCCAACTGTTTAAAGTTGCAGCTTTGGACGGTGTCTGGAATTGCCTCTTGGGTGCCTTGCAGCTAGGGCTGTGGATGGGAGAGTCCTGGCCCTCCTATGTCCCGGGCTGGGAGCAGGATCTCCCACCTGGCGTTGCTGTGGCTGGCTCTGACTGGGCATCTCTCCCTGGTGCAGACTCTTCCCGGCCAATGAGGAAGAGGAAGAGCCAGAAAAAAAGGAGGTGTCGGAGCTGCGCTCGGAGCTGTGGGAGAAGGAGATGAAACTGACGGACATCCGGCTGGAGGCTCTGAACTCTGCTCACCAGTTAGACCAGCTCCGTGAGACGATGCACAACATGCAGGTGAGGGGAGCCACGGACCTCCTGCCGAGTGGGGCTGGCTCGCCTGGCCATTTCCAGCCTCTTCTCTGCTGTGGCTAGTTGAGGCCAATGTTCCCTCTAAGGTTTGGTGGCTTGTGAGCAAAATTTTCAAGCCATGTGCAAAACTTTTTCTGAATAAAATTTTTGTGTAAACTCACAAGACAGAAATTATAGGCATTAATTGAAGTTAAAGTGATTGTAAATAGAATTAATTAATTGTGTTTAATTGAATTTGAATGAATTTTGAATTGAAATTTAATTTTTAGAAAGGTTTTTATTTAAAATTAATTTTTAAAAAGTTTTTTTTAAAGAAGCAAGGAAGGAAGGAAGAGAGAAAAAAGAGAAGGAAGGAAGAGAGAGAAAAAGAAAGAAAGAAAAAGAAAGAAAGAAGAGAAGGAAGAGAAAGGAAGGAAGCAAAGAAAGAGAGAAAGAAGGAAAGAAGAGGAAACAGGAAGAGAAAGAAAGAAGAGGAAAGAAAAAAGAAGAAAGAGAAAGAAGAAAGGAAGGAAAGAAGAGAAAGAAAAAAGAAGGAAAGAAAAAGGAAGACAAAGGAAAAAAGAGAAAGAAGAAAGAAAAAAGAAGGAAGGCAAAGAAGAGAAAGAAGGAAAGAAAAAGGAAAGCAAGGAAGAGAAAGAAAGAGAGAAGCCAAGGCTGCTGGCGGGGGGGACCCTACCGCGGCCCTGGGAAGCCGCTGGTGGGGCGGAGCAGACCCCAGCCCTGGAGGCTGATCCTGGCCCCGTGCCGGGAGGCCGAGCCTGTCAGATGAGCCCGGCCCCGGGCTGGGAAGTCGAGGTGATCGGCAGGTGGGAGCCCGGGAGCCCGCCTCGGCCGCAGCCACCCCACTGCCCCGGCCGTGTGGGGCAGGCAGGCCCATGCACCTGATCTGGCCCTGAGCCTGCCTGTTCACCCTGGGCGCAGAGCCCTGGGGGTCTGGAGGGAGTGGCGGGGGCTGCCGGGCTGCGCAGGGGTCCCTCAGTGCTGCACAGAGGGTGCGATGGCCACTGCGTGGCCGTGCACCCGCGCAGCTTAGAGGGAACGCTGGTTGAGGCTGGGAAAGACTCAGGAGCCTTCCTGTTCTAACCCTGCCTTCTCCACAGCTGGAGGTGGATCTCCTGAAGGCTGAGAACGATCGGCTCAAGGTGGCCCCAGGGCCCTCATCAGTACCAAGCTCCATCCCGGGCCACGTCAGGAGCATATCGGCTTCCTCATCACCACGGCGCTCACTGGGCCTTGCGCTCGCTCACTCGTTCAGCCCCACCTTGGCAGATACAGGTACCCCAGGAGGAAGGGGTGGGATGTTGGGGATAGGACCTCTGTGCAGCCAGTGCGTGCCGCCGACCGTAGCATGGAGCATCAGTCCCTCCAAGGCAGGAAACTGACTGCCGTACTAGCAGGTGCTCTGTTCTAGGCTGGGTTCCCCTCGCTCAGAACAATGCATGGAGCTGGGCACTGGTCGGCCCGGGCACCACAGAGCCTGGCGTGGAGGCTCTGGATTCAGAGTGGCCTTTCCCCGTGAGCTGGCCTCACTCTGCGGAGGAGGAGGTGCCTTGGGCTCTACACACGGTGGGGCCAGCTCATGGGGTGGGCCCAGGCTATGGTGGGCACATTGTGGGACGGTGGGGCCCAGGGACACAGTGCAACCGGTGACGTGGCTCAGGCGGTTTGGACCCAGCTCAGCTCGCATCACAATCACAGTGGTTCATGCTCGCTTCCCCCATGGCTGCGTGTGATCTGGAGGTGGGAAGGAGCCACACAGTGGATGAGGTGGCAGGCGAAGGGGCTGATACGCAGGGAAATCTTGATCCCAGGCAACCTCAAAGGAGCTGGGACTTCCTGCCCTTGGGCCTGTATCCAAAGTCCATTCCAGCCTGCTTAGGAGCTGGGGTGAAGAGCCTGATTCTGCCTCGCTGCAGACACTGGGAGCCATGGCAGGCTAGGGATCAGGCCCTAGATGGCTACTATGACTCCCGGCAGCTGCGTCAGCCATGAGGGCTGTGTGGGATGGCTGTTGCAAGCAGGCCAGGGCAGAAACAGGGTGGCTCCCTGCAGCGAGAGGGCTGAGTGCTGCTCCCTCCACAGACTTGTCGCCGATGGATGCCATCAGTGCTCAGAAGGACGAGGTGACGTTGCGGATCGTAGTGCGAATGCCACCCCAGCACATCATCAAAGGGGTAAGGCTGCCGCTGAGCCAACTCAGGGAGAGAGCCGTGGCCAGGGTGCATGGGTGGTTTGCAACAGGGTGTCCCCATGGCTAGCTGGGATGGGACCAGACAGGGTGTCCCACCATGCTCATTCCTTCACCTTGCAGGACCTAAAGCAGCAGGAATTCTTCCTGGGCTGCAGCAAGGTGTGCGGGAAGGTGGATTGGAAGACGCTGGATGAAGCCGTCTGCCAGGTGTTCAAGGTATGGACGTTAAGGGATCCAAACAGCCAGGGATCAAGAGGTTTTGAGGTACCAGGGGACTGGGGTTTGGGCCCTGCCCTGGTTCGGAGGGGTCGTGGCTCCACACTCAGCTTCTAGCCAGAAAGGGAGTGATTGGCCCCAAGGATCTTTACATGGGCGGTGGTGGAAATCGCTGTGTGGCTGGAGGGAGGAGAGGAGTCGATTGCTCGGAGTTGCTGGACCTTTGCATATGTCACTTTCCATGGGGATGCCTAGATGTCCAGCCCAGACGGGACAGTTCTGCCCACCCCATAGGCGTGGACCACTCTCTCAAGTGCCCTTCTCTGCCGACAGTGGAAGGTGCCCTCCATGGCACTGTTAGAACCTCAGCCTCTCTGTGTCTCTTAGTGACATCCAAACAGGTTACAGCAGGAACTCATGGGTGAACTCAGCCCCCCCAGCCACCTTGCAACTCACTCCCCTTTGTGGGATCTGCCCAGTGCCCAGTGGGGATTCTCACACTGGCCCAGTGAGGTTTCCTAGTGCTGCTGGGCTGCACCGGTGGGGGGGGTTGTCTGATTGGGCTTGGCCAGCTGAGATCCAAGGAAGGTGAGTGACAGCACTGCTCTGTCTCCTCACAGGACTACATCACCAAGATGGACCCTGCCTCCACGCTGGGGCTGAGTACCGAATCTGTCCACGGCTACAGCATCAGCCACGTGAAAAGGATCCTGGATACGGAGCCCCCGGAGCTGCCCCCTTGCCGGAGGGGTGTAACCAGCATTGCCGTGGTGCTCAAAGGCCAGTACTGTGTGGGGAAAGCCAGCACCCCTTGGAGACAGGGTCTGGTCTTAGCACCATGGGGCACAATTTGTCTAGAGCTTCCCATTCCCTCAGCTCCAGGCAAGGATCTGGGGAGGGAGCCCAGGGCCCAGCTTGGGGCACTGAGCCCCATCTTTTCCCCCACGACCTTTGCCCAGTTCCAGGCTCTGCCATCCCCCTGGTTGGGAGCTGGGGCTGACCTGACCCACAGTGTGGCTGCTTGCATGGGGACAGGAGGTAACTGGAGGATCTGTCCACCAGAGGATGGGGGCCCTCCAGTCTGTGCTACTATGCCCTCAAGGGCAAGGGGGCCTGGCATCTCTCTGAGTCCTGGCGGGGGGGGGGGGGGCGCGAGATTCCAGCTCAGGTAGCCCTGGAGGGCAGAATGGCTCCCCAGATCTGGGGGGCCCGGCGCAAAGGCCAAGGTTGGTTGCTCTAAGGCTGTCCACCCATCCCCAACAGGCCTGAAGGAGAAGTGCGTGGACAGCCTGGTATTTGAGACACTCATCCCCAAGCCCATGATGCAGCACTACATCAGCCTCCTGCTCAAACACCGGCGCCTCATCCTCTCGGGGCCCAGCGGCACAGGAAAGACCTACCTGACCAACCGGCTGGCCGAGTACCTGGTGGAGCGCTCGGGCCGGGAGGTCACCGAGGGCATCGTCAACACCTTCAACATGCACCAGCAGTCGTGCAAGGTAAAGGGCTCGGGGATGGCTGGCTGGGACCTCGATTCCCCCTCTGCGCTTCCCTCACTAGAGCTTGGGAACTCACCCTCAGTCCCAACCTGCAGCCCCCGGCTAGCCCCACTCTCTATCAACACGCCTTGCTCCTCAGACCCCTCGCATCCTAGTGCAAGGAGCGAGTCAGTCCCGCTGTTCCATTCCAGGACCTACAGCTGTACCTCTCCAACCTGGCCAATCAGATCGACCGGGAGACGGGGATCGGGGACGTGCCATTGGTCATCCTCCTCGATGACCTCAGCGAGGCCGGCTCCATCAGTGAGCTTGTCAATGGAGCGCTCACCTGCAAGTACCACAAATGGTAAGAGAGCCCTGCCTCCTGTGGGCTGGCTCTGCCCCCTGGCTTGGTGCTGCAGGTGTTTTGGGGGCCCCTCGCCTACAAATGGGGGGTGGGGTGGGGGTGCAGTCCAGTTTCTCCTCCCACATGAAGGGTGAAACAGTGAGACAGCTGCCCCTTCCTCTCCCCCCATGTCCACCCCAGCGGGGGATGATGTTTACCCCAAAGCAGGGGGCAGCTGTGCAGGGTTTCATGGGGTCCTCTCTTCCCCTAGCCCCTACATCATTGGGACGACCAACCAGCCTGTGAAGATGACCCCGAACCATGGCTTGCACCTCAGCTTCAGGTACTGGGGGTTCCTTGCCTGTTGGGGTGGGGAGATTCATCTGATGGGTCCCTGCATGGCAGCTGCTCCCTCCTCTGCTGACTACCTGGGCTGATCAGGGCCTTGGATGTGACCTCTCGATCCCCTCGGGGAACTGGCTCTGCTGCCCAGCCTTGGCTCTAGAAGCTGCTGTGCTGGGAAGAACCATGACCTGGAGACATGGCAAAGATTCTGCTCTCGCTGGGCTGGGAAATAGATCCCCCATTGGATCCTAGCGGGAAGCTCTGGAGAGCACTCTTGACGTGCATTGGGAGACAGCGTTTTAGGAGCCTGCAGGGTTTGCACTCAGAATGGGGCGTTATTTGTAGTGCATGAAATGGCTCCAGGAAGTTCTAGGGGTCCAGTGCGCAGAGCAGTGCAGGGGGCACTTAGGCATAGTAGCTGGGGCACAGGAATTTCTGGGGGGTACAGGGGGTGAGGGCTGGCGAGGAGGTGTTGGGGGTGATCATTTTGCCCAGAGGTGCAATGCTGAGCTCTGCTTCCCTCTCTCCCAGGATGCTAACCTTCTCGAACAACGTGGAGCCAGCCAACGGCTTCTTGGTCCGCTACCTGCGCCGGAAGCTGCTTGAGTCAGACAGTGACATCAATGCCAACAGGGTGGAGTTGCTGCGGGTGCTGGACTGGGTGCCCAAACTCTGGTACCACCTGCACACCTTCCTGGAGAAACACAGCACCTCGGACTTCCTCATCGGTGAGCGGGGTGGGGGCTGGCAAGGCTTGGAGGGCGACAGGGAATGGAGTAGATTCACTGCAGCTGAGGGAATGGCTGTGCATCTCCCCCAACAGGTGGTTTCTCTGCCCCTGGCCGTACTAACCTTAAAGGGGAGGGGCCTGCAGGAGGGGTGGGGCTAAATGCTTTGCTTTTTCTTGATTCTGATCAAGTTCTATTGGCTGCCCATTGGGTCATTGGCAAGCCTACCACTGACCTGCAAACAAGTCAAAGCCATCCCCCTGCACTTGCCTGATTGGTTGGCTAGGATCCTGCAGCATACAGCAGGAAGTACCGCCTACAGAAGGCAGGACTTCTGCAAGTCAGTCACCCTCTGACAAAGAGGGCTGGGATTTGGAGGCCAGATAGGAGGAGAGCTCAGGTGGTGTTGACTCACCTTTTTTTGACAGTCCAAGCTGGTTTTTCTTTGAGAAATTACACCCCGCCCCCCAAACCCAAACAAAACACATTTTTAGCATTTCATGTAGAATTTTGTATCAAGATGGCTACCAAACCCCATTATTAAATACGATCATCAACTGAAATCAGTGTTTGGGGTGAACAAAAAATTCCAAGACCAGTTTTTCAACCAGCAATTTGATAAAAATTTTGACATTTAAAAAAAAAAAAAAAAGTCCTGAGAAATATTAAAAACCCTGGACAAGCAGGTCCATTTCCATCCCTGCAAAATGCAGCCACTCTTGGCATTTGTGGGTGGGTTATTTTCGTCTGTTCCCCCCCCCCCCACCTCTGCTTAGGAGCTGTCACTCTGTTGTACTGCAAGCCTGCCAGGATTCTTCCTGCAGAGTGGGGGCTGGCCCCCCACCCTGGGTCCCAAATGGCCTCCCATCCCAGCAGTGGCTGCATTTCAGTACAGGTGTTCTATGGTTTGTAAAGCCCTTGGGGTGAAGAATTCCAATTACGAGGGACTGTTTTTAGGGAGCCACTGCCCAGCAGTACCGGAGAGCTGTTCCTAGTGCCACTTTGCCTCTTCCCCAATGGCCTCTGCCCCAGAGATAGCCAATGGCGAATGGCTTGGGTGGGTCCAACAAATGCACAGGAGCAACCTCTGCTGGGTGAAGCCCTTGTGCTCCGGGCAGGGGTCAGCGCTGTGTTTTCTTGCCAGCCGGGCTGTGGTTGAGGCAGGGATCACAGGTGGGGCTGATCCAGCTCCTTGATGGGTGCATGGCCCTCTGTGGGGAGGACACAGGGCAGGATTAAGACATGCTGAAGGCCCAAGTCAAGTCAAGATTCAGAGGCCCGATGCCATGACAAATAAAGAGAAAAAAGTGTATTACATTATAAGACATATTTAAAGGCCCCTCATAATGTGTGGCCCTGAGCCATGACTTACGTGGCTGGTGCCTAAATCTCGCCCCGGGAGGACAGTTCATTCCAGGCTGGGAACCTCATCCGGGGGGGGGATGTCCAGGCACCTTCTGGGATCACAGTTCCCTGGTGGCTGTGCTGATTGGGAAAGAGCCATGGGTTGAGAGCGGAAGGCTGGGGAGATACAACGCAGAACCTAGAGGCTCACTAACCTCTCCTTGTCTCTCCATTCCTGCAGGGCCCTGCTTCTTCCTCTCCTGTCCCATCGGGATTGAGGATTTCCGGACTTGGTTCATTGACCTGTGGAATAACTCCATCATCCCCTATCTGCAGGAGGGAGCAAAAGACGGGATAAAGGTACCTGGCCAAAATCTCTGTCTGCCATGCATGGGCTGAATAGGCTCAGAGCTTTGACACCCCAGTACCTCCCTGTCCTGAGCCCCAAAAGCCCTCAGTGGGACTAAGTTACGGCTGCCTCCATGGGGGTGTTGGTCCCTTGGTGCTGGGAACACTGAGCCCTCCCTGGTTCCTCACGATCTCCGTTCCCCCTTTCAGGTCCATGGCCAGAAGGCAGCCTGGGAGGACCCTGTGGAGTGGGTCCGGGACACCCTGCCCTGGCCATCAGCACAGCAGGACCAATCGAAGCTGTACCACCTGCCCCCACCCAGCGTGGGGCCTCACACCACAGTCTCCCCGCCAGAGGAGCGGACTGTCAAAGACACCACGCCCAGCTCCTTGGACTCCGATCCCTTGGTATGGGCCACTCCTGTTGGGGGTGCAAGCGAACATGTGGGATTGGAGCCTGCAAGAGGATGTTGGGGCGGTCTCACAGAGGCAGTGGGGGCAGGGTACCATGTGGTAGTGGCTGGATGGAGCGGAAGGGGGTTTCTGTAGAGAGGCTGGTGGGTGCATCCTGGAGGCCAGCTGGTTGGCAGGGAGGAGAATCCGTCCTCCCCAGGTGTCTGTTGGTACACACAGTCCCAGAGCAACCTGCTGGGGGCATTTCAGGCTGGAGCAACTGCCCAGAAAAACAGGTGACATTGATCACATGGCTGCACCGTGTAATGGGTGCTGAGGAGAGCAAACCTGGTGTCCTCCCAGGAAACACACGGCAGATTGGGCCCATTATGAGCAGGCTGGTTGCTAGGAGTGCCTGCAGGCACAGCACCCTGGGTCTCCCCCTTTGGCCTCTTCCTTTACCAAGCCTTGAAAAACTAGCATGAAAATTGTCCCACCTGAGTACAGAATTGCCTCCCACACCACAGGGCAACTGGATTTTAGTTCTAATCCCTTGCAGCAAAAATTCTTTCCCCTCAGTTAATCTGATTTCACTGGTTCGGTGCCTGTGATGTCAGAATTTAGAGCTGATTTTTCAGTTCACTGACCGTTCTAAAACGTAAAATTAAAAAAAAAAAATGTTTCAGGGTTGACTTGAATTTTTGGCAAATCAAAAAGTAAAATATGTTATTTTGGGTCAAAACATTTCATTTAGATTTTGGGGGTGGGTGGACACTTGCATAAAATTGAAGCCGACTTTGAAACAAAAAGTTGTTTCAAATTGAAATGGTTTTTAAAAAAAAAAAAATCTTCCTGATATGCATTTTTCATCAAAAGACAAGGTTCCACTGAAAAACGTTGCTTAGTTCTAGTTTTGATCGGTTAGTTCTCCAGATCCCCAGCAAGCATATGGCAGAAGATACGGTGGTTTCTACCACTGTCACCTTGTCTTGAAGGACGCTCAGTGTCTCTTTGCATTATCCAATATACCAGAATAATCCTTTGATTTTTAAACCATCAACAGTGCCCGCACCTCCTGGCAGATATTTTTTCCTGTAGGTTTTCACTGCTGTAGATTTTTGCAGCCTTTACAAGTGGTATCTGGCTTGATCTGCAAATAGGCATCCATCGTAGACCATACAATGCACAATACACACATCGTCAGAGAGATGAAGTGCCTGTTACCCTCGGCCTGAAAAGAACCCATACGCAGCACGACCCCTCCTAGGGATCTCCCTTACCTGAAGACCATAATTTTCAGTATAATCTCATAACTTCTTGCTCCTACTTGCCTTTTGCATTGATTATGGTGACCAGAAGGCTACTGACTCTTGGAAGAGGCCTCATGTGCCACCATTCGGTGAAGTAATACATACATACCTGACCCAGGGGAGTACCCGTGAAACTCTATGCACCCCGTGCCCTCTGTCAGACGGCACCGAGAGGGTGCTGGGTCACGCAGAGCTCCAGGTGACAGATGGGAATGTATGGAGGGACTCACAGGGTGGGAGGTTGGGGCAGGAATGGGTCCCGTGGGCAAGAAGGGAAAGCTGTGCTGGCCGAAGGGCGAGAAGGACTGGGCAGACTGTGGGTCAGGAGTGGGGGTGCACTGAAGTGCTTGGCTGAGCCTCTCTCATTGCTCTTGCTGCCTACACAGATGGCCATGCTGCTGAAACTCCAGGAAGCAGCCAACTACATCGAATCTCCAGACCGAGAGACCCTGCTGGACCCCAACCTGCAGCCGACGCCATGAGGCTGCACCATGCCAAGGAAGGGAGCTGGCCCCCCTTGGCCACTAGCGTTCCCGCCGACTGCTTTTGCTTTTCATTCGGTCTCCTGGAGTGTGCGGCCTGATCTGGAAAGCGGCAGGGACACGGTGCTCTGGGTCCCCTTTGGGTCCAGGGACAGTGGAAGTCACCCCCAAGAGAACGTGAGGCACCCGCCTCCCAGCCTGACTCTGGTGGTAGGAGAATCCTGGTTTCTCTTCTTGGTTTTTAAGTCTTTTTGTCACAAACTCATGCGGTAGCAGGCTGGAGGCTGCCAATGCAGACTCCCCAGCACCGACAGGCAGGCCCCTGCGTGGGGCGGGGACCCCACAGTGAGGCTGGGGAGGCAGCAAGGAGCATGCAGCCCAAAACAAGAGGATTTTTTTTTTTTAAGTAATAAACAATCAGGGGATGGGGGAAGCAAAGAGAAGAACAGATTTCTGATTGAAGTGTCTGAGTCGTGCCGGCAGAGACCTGACCGGCACCAGCCACCGGCTTCCAACGTCTCCCGTGCCAGCCACCCCACAAACTACAGTGCAAGCAAACTCCTGGAGGAGGAGGCGAACTCTTGGCTCTGTCTTTGTACGTTTCTTATTTAATCTGCATGACAGTCATTTAAACCCGGACTTCCCAATAAACCCTGCTTTGGTTATATTATTTCCCCTCCCCACACCCACCCATTTTATTTGGACAGAGTTTAGCTCTTCCTTTGTTTCTCTTTGTTTCTGGTTCTTTTCTCCCTCTTGGGGGAGCTGGGGGTCTCTCATGGAGTCGGTTCCTTTTTTCATTTCTGTTTGACTCGTTTATTTTCTTAGCTGTTGCTTTCTTCTCCCCCTGCCCCCTCCCCATCCCCTTCATTACAAAATTGGTGCTGACTGGACACTCTCCGGGAACTGATTTCCCCCACTCAACGCCTGCGCGGCTTCTGTCAGACTCCACGTGGCTTCAGGCGAAGCATGACTCTCGCAAAGAAGCACAGCTAGCTGGGGGGTTCCCCTCTCTGGCTCACTCTGACACACCCATCGTCTACAAGCACAAGAGGCCCATAAGCAGGGGCCAGGTCCTGGCGGAGGGAGCTGAGAACCGGTTTCACCCTCCTGATGCCTGCTGGTGGCTCCAAGTCTGAGAAGCCAGAGATGGCGCCAGCCGCTCACCAAGCGTCCTCAGTTGGCAAGTGGAGGGAAGAGCGGTGGCTCGGATCTCGGCTGTCTCCAGCATGTTGCATAGAGTTCACCCTGATGGTGATGGTGGGGGCAGGGGAGCCCGCGTCTAGTGCCACTTGTTACTGGAACCCGTGTGGATCCGGTCAGAGGCTGCTGCCTGGCAGCTTGATGGGATGGGAAGGGCAGGGGCCATGTGGCTCAAAGGGGAGCCTACAGTGGGGAACAAGGGAGAACTTAGTTGCTGGCAGATGTTGCTTTGCCCACACTGATGTGTTGCAGGGAGGGTTCAACCAACTGCCCCAATTCCAGCCGCTGCTGTGTCAGCCCCTCCCTGCTCAGGTTCTGAAAAGGGCTCTGAACCCACGGACCGTCCCTGACCTGCGTCCCAAAGGGCGTCTCTGGCAGGAGGGAGGTGCTGGCATCTTTCTGGTTGGCTTTTGCTTGGAGATGACACCAAACAACACCCGTCCTGCCTTTCTCAGTCGCGTGCTATCTCGGGGTGCAGGGCTTGGGGGGTCTGTCACACAGAGCTCACTGGGGATGACCGAGGCTTGTGTGCAGAATCTCTCTGACCCTGCTGCTCTCTAGGGGGCTTAAAACCAACCCAAGAGGCCTTTCGGTGCAAGGAAAAGTTGGCCTGGTGCAATTTTCCCTCTGCCCACCATGTGTGGCGGGGTGCAGGTTGAGTTACCCTTCAAACGCGTCTGACTCCTCCCGAGGGCAGATGCAGGGAATATTGCAGCCAGGGATTGGCAGAAATGACGTGCAGATCTAAGGTGCTCACTTCACTGTCTGTGTGTAATCGTAGACACATACACCCTGTCAATATAACCAAATACTTGGCGGCTACCTACACAACACTGGGAACTGGGCGAGGGGTTGGGGGAGTGGAATAAGTTTGGCTGGAGTAGTAGGTTTCATTGGCTGGTTTAATGTATGCACTCTTCTTGGCAATTGCTTTTGGTTTTTGTTTTTCTGGGATATGAGCTTTACCTCTCCCAGATCCACTGATATTAGGGCCATCCCCTCAACTGGTGGAAATCGGTGCAGCTGCCCTGGAGCAATGCTGCGGTGCTTTACACAAGTGGAGGATCCAGTGGCTGGAGGGAAACAACGAATGGACTAAGGTGATGTCCATGGCTCTCAATGATAAGAGTGGCGGAAAGGCCTGTGGTGTCCCACCTCTTCTACACCTCAGGGTTTGTTCTCCACAGCTTTTTCAGTGTCTTGGCCCAGCCACCCCTTCCTTAAGGTGACCAGTCCACAGACAGATCCACCTTGCTGTTGAGAAATTTTGCTTTTTCTCAAAACTCCATCGTCCCAAATCACTTGATTCCTCCTTTTTCTTGAGATCTGTGCCCTCCCAGTATGTATAGCCCTTTAGAAGGGACTCCTTAGCTGCCCTTTAGCAAAGCTCTTAATACATAGTCCTCTTAATTCGTCCCTAAACCTTACTCCGTCCAGCACCATTCTCACAAGAGCGGCTTTGTTTTCATTCCGCTTTTGCTTTAGTGCTGATACTGAGGCTATAGGAACAGCCAGAGCCTACTCCGAACTGGAGCCTCTGGGCTGGGAGCTTTACAAAAACTCTCAGCAAGACCCAGGCCCAGAACCTCAAAGCTATTTCGCTGTCTATGCCCTTGGGTTTGTGGGCCATCGCCCTAACCCTGAAGAATTTACTTTCAAAGAAAATCGTCATCTTTTTGGCAAAGATGAGCCCAATAAAAAAGCCAAGATCAACCCACCGTGTTTAGATTCACAGCTGGGGCCTTATTCTGGGCCCAGTCTAGCTAATGTTGGACCATAGATGCTGCTCTGACCTAGCGTGATTTTCTGTGGCTGGATCGATAAATCCCCCCTGGAGGTCAGTGGATCCTGTTGGGGGGAGAGTGCGATCCCGCTCTATCAGCCAGTGTGTTGGGTCTCTGCCAAAGGTTTCATTCACCCCCTTGGTCGCTTCCGCTTGGGCGCCTGCGTTTAAAGGTACTCGGGAGCTGTCACTTCTGGTGACACACCTGAATATTTAGGCCAAGAATCTCCAAGGTGTGGGCCCCTCACCCCCCACTTCATTTCAGTGGGAGTCAGGCACTTGTACTCCTTTCAGAGATAGGGACCCTCGCCGTAATATTTTGGCCAAGCCCACCCATTATTTCATTCTCCTTGTGGCCTTTCTCTCAGTGGCTCCATCCCCTTCTCAGACCCGCACACAGCTGCTTTCTGAAGGGGTTGACTGAACTCCTTGGCGTCTAGCACTGGCTTCAAGGCTTCGTCCAGCATCCCAGAATGGAAAACCTCAACTCCTAGCCCCAAGGGGTTAGTCAAAAATAAGCTATCTGAGAAGGACCCAAAGCTGGAGTACCACATGGCTCAGGACTGAGAGGATGCAGCTTGAGGATTTCCAAGGCTGGTATAACTGGGAGGTTTAGGTTAAGGAGCGTGGGTAGCAGCAGATGCCTTGGGCCGGCTACAACCTAGAGTTCACGCTACTGTGCCCACGCCACAGAGCAGGCTGTGTTTTCAGTCTCGGGTCCCGGTGAGTTGAAGTTCCACCTGCTCATGGAAAGTCTCTTCACATCCCAAAGGGAGGGAGCAATACGGGGGGAGCGCCAATTTCAATGTGTCCATCTTGGTTTCTCAGCTCCAGGCCAAGTCCACCCCAGCTAAGACGCTCTCTGATCTGCTGGTGCTTTCCCAGGCACAAGTGATGGGTCCACGCTGGGATGAGTGTGCGGGAGAAGGAGGGTCTAGCCTTGAACAGCTAGGGTAACTGCTGCCATTGAGCAGCCAGCTGCCTGGTGTTCAGCACTGCTCTTGGTCCATGGAAGCTGGTGCTACTTGAGGATCCGTCCAGGACCCCATAGGGCTGGGGTGGGACCTGAGATGGGATAGACTGAACTCATCAGGAGATGGTGGGGGTTTGTGATGGGAAATGGGGGAGTCCTGGCCCAGGAGAGCAGCCTGGCCCAGTCAGCGGATGGCTCTCCCATTCCTGGTGGGGAAAAGCCAAGAGGAAGCATATTAAACCAGCCAAGCCACCAGGGGTAGGACAGCAGCAAGCTGCATCACATGAACGGCTTTTCCACCAATGCATCTCTACCGGTCAGCCTCGGTCCTCGTCTGTCCACTCTGTCTCCATGTCCTGCTGCACCATTTCCCCCAGCTCCCTATGAGCCGGTTGCACAGTCGTTTTCCCGCCGCGAGGGTTCTCTCTCGTTTGCCTTTTCTTCTGTTCGTTCTGTAGGATAAGGACACACTGTAAATAGCTCTGTATCTGGAGGACCTGAGTGAGTTGGATGGGGCCCGGCCCCGTCTTTCTGTCCCTTTTTTGTACTATATGTGAGTAACTGTGCTGTACTGACTCATGTTTCTGATTGTACGAGACACCGGCCCAGCAGTTGCTATAGGGCAATAGCAAGAGCGGGATGGACATGAGCCCTGCCCTCTCACAGACACCCCCATCCACCCAGCTGCTCACGGGCTCCGGGAGCAATGGCTTCCAGCAGCTGTGCTACTGAGGGAGCAGCAGTGGGGCTGGTGAGTGCTTGTAGGGTGTGAGGGGGAGAGGTCCCTTTAATAGGCTAAGGCTGGGCATTTAAAAAGAGCCTGAGGCCATGAGCCCCTTCCCCCCAACTCCCATCTGGCCATCTCATGCCCAAGTCCTTGCAGATGGGGTGGCTCCCTCCCCAGGCTGGTGCACCTGGTCCGAGAGCACCCATCCTTAGGAGCGGCCATTGTCCTTCCAGCATCCAGCTTTCTGCTCAGTCACTACGACACAGCTGGGACTGGCAGAGGCTTCGGGGCAGAGTAAGGGCTGCCCAGCTCTGAAACCAATTCCTGTCCCCGCTTCTCCAGCTCCGTCTCTAAAAATTCCTGATTCAAGTTAGGTGCCCCCTCTCCTCACCCCCCACCAGAATCAAGGGAGCCCAGCCCTAGATGCCCCCCATTCCCATGACAGCTGACAATCTTGAGGGAGGATTTTAAAGAGACAGGTTCAAGTCCCTGCAGATTTACGGAGAAACACCATTGACTTTTAATGGAGTCACTCCTGATTTGGGGGGGGCTGGAGAGGGGAACAGGGCCCATAGTGCTCTAACATCTGAATGGCCTCAGCAAGGCGGGGCTCCAGTGTGGAGGTGCCAAAGTGCAAATTAAATTTTACTGGCCAGCTCCTCACCTGCTGTGGGTCACCAGACATTTACACTGGCTGAGGATCTGGCCCTGCGTGAGGATGGAGCAGTGCAGAGAGGACACACACTTAGGAGGTTAAACACAGCCTGGGGAATGATGCCCCAGACCTGGAGCAAGGGGCACAATGCTGGCAGTTTCCTTCAGCAAATGTGGTGCCTGTGAGGGTGGAGGGGAGGGAATGTGGGGCCAGCCTTTGATGCTGTCCTAACTTCAACCCCTGCTTTGCAAAAAAAAAAAAAAAAAAAAAAATTGGGGCTTGCGGGAATTCCATCCATCAGTCCATGAGAAATCCAAAGGGAGAAGGCAGCTGGTTCCTCGTGGCTCCACATGGAGCATTGGTGCTCAGATACCCAGGGCCTTGATGCCTATGGGAGGCCAGAGTGAGGCTGTTGGAAAAACTGACAATTGCACTAATTCATCCAACCATTGGCAAACCTAAGATCCCTTCCCCACCTCTGCTGCCAAAGACGCTGATTAACCTTTTCTTCTGCTCCCCCCGTGAGCCCAAGTTTGGGAGGTGCTACATCAGGGGGTGAATTTAGGATTCCTCCAACGTCTCATGTCTCCTTGGCCCATTAGCTACTGCTGACTGGTGGTCCAAACCTTACAAGTTTATCTTTTTTCTATTAAAAACAAATGACTTTTTTTAATTGAATAAAAAGAAATGGAAAATGGACAAATTCCTGTTTTAGATGAACTGTGTAATTGATGAGGTTCTGTGTTTCTTAACTGCATGGTATTCCTGATGAGGGGTTTTTATAGCACTTTTTAAATTTCTCTTAAGATTTTGGTCCAAATTTCTACTGCTCTCGCTCTCTCTCTCTTCTCCCTCCCCCCCCCCCCAATCTTTCTTTGCTTTCTCCTTTTCTTCTCAAAGAGATTCTTTGTAGATTTGCTCCATTTTATACCTGATGTAGCCACAAGAAAAACCACGAGTCAGACATTGTACATAGCTGCGGAAACAATCATGGGACACCAATGCGATCGGAACTGTTTCCAAGATGAATCGTTTTTACTTACGTTTAAAAATAAATAAAAAAAAAGCCAGAAAAAGGCTTTAAAGATAATAATAAAGACATAGAGCAAATTTAAAATACAACCTTCCACCCATTCATCTCTTGCTGCCAGAGCCAGGCACAGCAAATGGCATGTCTCCTCTGGGGTCATCTGACTAACACATTGGAATTTCAATAAAGTTATCTCCTGTGCTGTCTGTCTCTTGATCCTATGTGTCCTGGGAAGGAGGGGGGCTGCCTCTGAGTCCCATCCCACCCCTTCATCTAGGAGGTGAATTGACTCCCTTGCTAATTACTATCATACTCCAATGAGGGGTGGTGGGGAGAGGCTCATACAGCGACCACTGCCCTCTGCTGCTGTGGTAGTCATGTTTTGGGGTGATGTGCTCCCTTACCTGTTCCCCTTAATCAGGAGCCGGGCCCCAAGCTGGGTCTGGGGTGGCAGCTGGCACTGTAATGATAGGGCTGAGAGCCAGGGCCAGGAATGGGGTGAGATGTGGCTAGGAGCCGAGTCTGGGGCAGCAGCTGGGGGGCAGGGCTGGAATGGAGAGGGGGTAGAGCAGGGCCTGCGACAGCTGCCCCCCCAGTGGTTTCTCTGTGCCTCCCCCCATGGTTTGGGGACCTCTGCTTTAAATGTGTGTCAAGCCTGAGATGCATAAAGAGGGGAATTTCAAGTACGAGGAGCCAGGTTATTTTACCCGTTTATTTGACAGGAACCCACTACTGGAATAGTGTGTCCAGTGCTGATGTCACAGTTGAAGACAGATGTTGATAAATTGGAGGGGGTCTGAGACGAGTCGCAAGGATTGGAAAAACTGGCATTTTCCCCACCAGCGCATCCTAGTCATAAAGCCCCAGATTGCAGGGTCCGAAAGGAGCATTGTGCGTAATGCAGGCTGGAAAACTGCCCCAAAATAATTCCTACCACAGCCCTTTTAGAAAAACATCCATGCTCAATTTAAAAACTGTCTGTGGGGGACAATCAACTACAACGCTTGGTAAATTGTTCCATTGGTTAATTACACTCACCATTAAAAAAATTATTTCCTTATTTCCGGCCTGAATTTGTCTCACTTCAGCTGCCAGCCATTGGATCATATTAGACCATCCTCTGCTATGTTGAAGAGCCCATTGTCAGAGGTGGATATGTACAGCCTGTAATCAAATCTCCTCTTCTTTCTTTTTGTTTAACTAAACGGATTGAGCTCTTTCCGTCTATCAATATAAGGCATAAACAACGTAAGTCCTGTCGCACCTTAAAGACTAACAAATTTCTTCAGGTCTAAGCTTTTGGAGGCATCCGACAAAATGAGTTGCAGCTCACGAAAGCTTGTGCCCAAAGAAATTTTGTTAGACTTGAAGGTGCCACGGGACTTTTGATTTTTTCTATATACGGCCTAATATGGCTCCCCACCTGGAATATGAGGCATGTTACTTTTGCCTGAAATTTCTTTTTAAAAAATATTCATAGAATCATAGAATAATTTGTTTAAATTAATTTAATTTATTTATTTGTTTGTTTGTTTGTTCATACGGTGCCCAGTCAAATATTTCTGATTTAAAAAAACTGAAAGAAACATTTTTGCAATCCACTTTCAGTTAGAAGCGAAAGCTTTCAGTTTAGAAAAAGAAATAAAAGCCCATTACAAAGGTTTGCTTTTCAAAACCAAAGACTCAGAATCTTTAACCACAAAAAAAAATCAAAATTTTCCATTTCAGACTTTATCACAAAAACATTCCACCCCAAATGAGCTGTTTCACCAACTTTTTAATGTTTGAAAAGCTGCTTTTCTTTAGGAAAATAATTCTCCATTTAGATCAAAATAGGTAGAGCGGCTCCAGTAACAGTTCTGTACTGCTGTTACTTGCCTGCAGTTTTTAGCTCAGGGGTGGGCCAGGGGTGGCACTCAAATCTCTATGTTCTAGTCCTGCTGCGAGCAGAAGGGACCAATAGGGGCACCTAACCCTTGGCACCTCCAAGCCTTGGGCACTCCCTGAAACTGCCACAGTCCAAGTCCCTCGGATTTCACCCCTTTTTGCAAGAATGATGGCCCAGCCCTGAGATAAAGGGCACAATGGCTGAGTGCTGAGCACTGGACACTGAATGCACAGGGGAATATGAAGGGGAGAAGTCATATATCTGCTCTAGGCTGGCATCCCCCTGATGTGCCCCATTGTCCATGTGCTCCCATGATTGAGCACCCTGTCGATAAAACCGTTTATGGGCATTTTGAGCACTCGCTCCTAAATGATCCCACTCCATTCTCGGGGAAGTACTCTCTGCTTTGGCTTTTTGTCTTGTGTCCTCTGCCCACCTTGTTCACTTAGCTCTGTCTCCAAAGACCTGACAGGGCTGTTTCCACTGTTCCCAGGAGCCGTGATCTATCTCGACCTCTCAGGAGAGGTGGCCAGCCAAGCACAGAGCTAACAGGAGCTAGGAAACGCTGACTGGCCATGGGAAGAGGTCTCCTGTTTTCCCTGGCCTGGGATAGCTCCGTCCCCATGGAGGAAGGTCTCTGGATGGCTCAGATCATGACTGATGATGATGGAGCAGATGGTTGTTGCCATGGATGCTGTCGCAATGGGCGAGCAACCACAGGCCACTGAGAAAAAGTGGATCTGAGTAGATTTCACAGCAGGCCGGAGTCACCGGGCACCTTTTTGGGCACTGTCTTTGCAAGGCCAAAGCATGCCAGGTCCACACTAGTGTGCACGCACAAGCATGTATACACACTCACGCCTGCACCTACACGCTGTAAACTTTCCCACGAAGCTCCACTGCCCAGCCCAACCCCCTATGCCAGGTCCCAGACAGTCATATTCACCTCCTGTGTACACTGCCTTCATGCAAAACAACAGCTTGGCGGGGAAAAGCCCTTTACCCCAGTGTCAGCTCCCAGAGGGAGTCCAGTCTCCTAGCGTTGGCCCTTTACTGGCCCCAGAAGGAATTAAATGTCCACAGCACCTTCTTCCTTCACTTCCCAACCAGCCCTTGAAATCAGGAGGGTTAATCCAGCTTTGTGGTGATGGAGTGTATAAACCCCACGATGGTTAACCATGAGTCAATAGGTGGCTGCTGGAGGGGGTCCTGGGTACAACTGGTGAGGAGCTCAGCTAGGTCTTCATAAAGGAAGGAGCACAGGGCAGCAAGAAGGGGGCCGGAGAACAGACTTAGGAGAGAGGTAAGTGGGAGTTTCTGCTCTTGGGCTAAAGGCAGTGGGAGGCCAGGCCAGGTGTTCTGAGCATGCCTGGGACCAGAGGTGGGTGGTCCTGAGCCAAGAAGAAGCTGGGTGCAGTGAAGCCCGAGGGATGAACTTGAGTTTGATGGGCTGCAGGGAAAGCAAGATTTACTGTGCAGCCCTTCCCCAGGTAGCAGAGAGTGGGGAGACTTGAGGGAACAGGAAGGCTCCTGAAGGGCAAAGGGGAAGCCTGAGAATGGGGTGGGGTTGGGGGAGATACATGGGAGATGCAGGATTGGAGCAAGCTGGTTGGTACAAAGGTCCCAGGAAGGGGCTGGAGGAAGGGACTGCAGGAGGGCTAGCGGCATCTGAGGGTGCTTGTCCCAGGTCCCTGCACTGGAACCTGGTACATAGGGTGGGTTTGTGTTGTGTTACCAGTCCCTGCGAATGGGGCATGAAGCCCCTGACATAAGGGAATAGCGACAACTAAAAGCACAGAGAGAAGGGAGTGGGGACCACTGGGGTCAAGACCTTGAGTAAGGACACTGGCTGTGTGCTCTGGAAGGCTGATCTGGCTGGAGTGCTGCTGAGCAGACCACCACAGGGCTAGTGCAACCATTAACGGAGGGTGCTAGAAGAAGAGAGCCTGCCACGCCCGACCGCTAGGGGTGCATCTGTGGTGCATCTTCTCCTCAATGCTCACAAAATAGTCAGGCACATTTGCCAGCCCAGGCGCCTCCCCCCACGTTCCCAGGGTGACCTTGGTGATGCTGTTTGATGTGCCCAGGCGAGTTTGTTACATGCTCTGGTCTTATCCTTTTGAGTCACCCGCCAGCTCCTGGCGTGCCCAGGCCATGGAAGATCCTTGGGGCTTCATTACAAGGCAGGTCAGGATGACTTTTACCAGCCACAGGAGACTGGGTTGGCATTTTCCCCATGACACTTTCACCCGCCTGATCTTGATGGCATCAGCCCCACCTAGGTGGCTGTCTCCAAACAGATGCCCACTCTGTCCTTCTGTTCCCCATCCAAAATGCTGCCACTGCTGGGAAACCCACCCCACTCTGTTTGCAGGGCTCACTGTTTGATCCTGAGAATCATCTGTTCCCAAGCCTTAAACCTTGAAATGATTTTTCCAAGGAAACCTAAATCTGATGCATGGGTCCCCACAACATCCCCACCTGACCCCTCTGTGGTTCTTCCTTGTGTTCAATATAGGATGTGGGCAGATATCTCTATTGTGCCAGCTTCTGTTGGCGAAAGAGACACATTTTCAATTACCCCACTTTTTAACTGCAGACCCAGTGCCCCATCTCTGTAAACTAGGACGCACTGCAGCTTTCTACCAGCAGATGACTCCCTAGCCAAGCAAATTTGGAAACAGCCTCACTTCTAAGCCCCTTTCTGCAATGCTCTCAATAATTCTTTGCAGGGGATACAAAGCATTGCTCAAACGCTGCAGGGTCCCAGTGCGGTTAAGTGTTGAAATGTCCTTCCCTTGCAGGTAAGTATCCTTGCTTTAATATCACAGCTCAAGTCCTCCTTGGTCATTTCTTCCACATCTGGCTTGGTGACATGAAACGAACACTGGAGGTTGAAGGCCAGAAGGTGCCATCCGGTCTGACCTCCTACATGGCACAAGCCTGGGAATCTCCCACAGAGCTAAACTAGAGTATGCTTTTTAGGAGACATCCGCTATTAAAACACTGATCCCAAAGCACATAGCACCTATTGAGGTTACAGGGATCATTCTGGTTTACACCAGCTGAGGATTTGGCCCTTTGTCTTTAGCCCCCACCTAGAGTCTGGTGTGCGATGCTGAAGCTTCAGAGAGGGTCCACCGTCGTAGGACTCTCAGAGAAGGTGAGCAAAATCTTAACCACTGTGGGCTCTCGGTGAGATTTTCAGATGCTCCTCAGCCATGTAGCCATAGCAAAGTAGATCTACACCGGCTGGAAGAGAGTGGAGGGCATGTGACCAGGTGAACCCCTGTTGCTGGTTCAAATTGCACTTGGAGGGATCCAGGCTCCTGCTCGCCGCAGATGTGGAAAGAGCCAGAATCAGAGCTCACACTGAGACCACACTGGCATTTTGACCTTGCAGAGAGCAGGGAGGACAATCCGGCCATGTCAGGTGTTTAGGATGGACTTGGATCCTGTCTCCTCCGAGGGGTGAGTTTGAATGAGTCCTGATGGCCCAGGTAGGCTGGGAGGATTTCCCTGTCTGCACGTGGTGAGGAATTACCATGAGCATTCCTAGTTCTATAGTGAAGACATTGGCCAGCTCCTGCCAAGTCTCTAGGTATTAGGCAGTGAAATACCTTTTGAGGCTCTAGGCTTTTGTGCACCAGGAGCTACCCCTCATTTTCAGCCAGCTCCAATGAAATCTTTGTGGCCAGGCAGGCGCCCTCATTTACAGGACAGGAGCTGATGTGGCCTGCAGAAGGGTGTCTCTAGGGCTGTCCCCAGGTTAATGCTAACTCTGGCATGCAAATCTTTCTGGCCTGGCTGTTCCAGCACTGGCTTGGATGTCTCTGTGAGAGAACAGGTCTATAGCCAGGGAATAATTCACTGTGTCTGCTGATTATAGACAGACCCTCTGCTTCTCTCTGTCTCTCCAGCGCCCAGCTGGGCATATACAGCCTGTGCTGGCTCGTGTTACTGCTCAAGCTCTTCCTGTCTCTTGGCCTGGGCTGCACAGACATGGGGAGGAATTTCTCACAGCTCTACACTCGCAGAGATGCGTCTGAGTGGTCCGTTACAATATAGCCTCATCCCTTGATGGTCACAGAGTACTGTCAGTTGGCAGGTTGCCAAAGCACTCAACAAGGTTACGGACAAGCGCCACCTGGGGACTGCTGAAATGCAGCCACCTCTGGGGAGGAACAAGGCAGCTGTTTAGCAGCATGCAGTATCACTGGGAAGTAACGTAAGGCAAGAAGGGCAGCAGAATCTGGTGTCTGGCTGAAAGCCTGGAGGGATATTGGCATTTGAGTTACCCTTCAAGGTTAACACCCATTTCCTTGTGGCAGTGTTATGGCCACAAACGCTTCATCTAAAGTGCAGGGCTGTGGAAGACCTGGGGTGGAAAACGCCCCCGTCATCATCTCGTTCAGCAAAGGCCTTTCACTCCCAGCTCCATGGAAAAAACCAGCCCTGGCTCCCTTTGCCTGGAGGATAGATCAGGGTTGTTTATCACTCACAGTTGGCTTGAGCAGAAGCAGCCTTGGTCAGATACAAGAAAAGTCCTTTGGTTTCACTGCAGGAGCAGCAAAGGGAATATAATGAGTCTGTGTTTCAATTACAATAATGGGATGGCACCCGTTTCATTACAGCTGGGGCAGCCGTCTACCCTGGCTGTCTGCAAGGATTGTGCGTGGAGGGAATCAATCAACCCCCTCAGAGACTCTGGCTTCTTGGCTCCTTAACCCACAGCCCTAATGGAGATGCTGGCTGGCATTTTATTGCTGGAGTTCATCATTGGTGCCTGGGTCTGTTCCATAGCTCAGGGTGCCCAGGGACTGCAGTGATCAGAGTCTCATAGGGCTGGATTCATCGCTAGGGAAAGCCAATGGGGGTGACAAGGGGAGAGGTCAGCGACTTGCTCTGTCCCTGGTCTATGGGTGCCAGCTCCTCTTGCCTACCCTAAATCACACCACCCTGAGAGTTGAGACATGCATGATTCACGTGTGCTTTACATGTGCATGTTGTGAGGAAACCTGTGTCCTCTGCACCAATGTTTGGAGACCCCCTGGGTGCCTGGTGCACGACATGGGAGCCTGCTGGAGCCCGGTGCTTTGAGGAAGTCGGGTGGGATTGAAACAGCTGCCCAGCTGTGGCCAGACAGGAACTTAGCTCACAGCCTGTGTAGTTGGAGGAGGAATTCACTGGCTGGGATGTGGGCTGAGCTGGGCCTACGGCTATGAGGTTGGGAGCACATGGGAGCCTCTGTTAATTTCCTCCAGAGACCTGAGCTGCTCTGGATGGATGGGAGCTGTGGCCTGGATCCCAGGAGGCTGATGCGGGGTCTCCATGCCTGGCCCTCACAATGGGGTCAGACCTGGCCTCGGGTTCAAACTGGGGCGCTGCATCTCTGGCGCGTGGGCTTGGCGTGGTGCGGGGACTGCAGAGCTCCGAGCAGGGGTGATGTGAGGCATGGGAAGAGGGCTCCCACCTGTGCCCCCCACTCCTGTGGGATCACACAGAACAGCACAAGGGAGGCATAGCTAGTGTCCGTGCCTGCATTAGCCATTCCAGAGAGGGTGTGTGGACAGAGGAGACTGTGGGTCCCGCCCCCTGGCAGGGTCTGATATATGGAGATGTACAGCCAGACAATGCCATTGGGGCAAGGCCCTGCCTTCAGCCGACTGCAGCTAATGGAGTGAGCTCAGAAAGGTTAATCTATGACCCTATTGCACCCTGTGAGGAGACCCCAGCAGCTCCTTCACAACTGCAGTCATCCAGAAAGATCATGCTTGCTTTCTCACCAATGTGATGAGTTTTACAGGCCCAGAATGGGGCCTGAGCCATTACAAATGGAGTCTGGGGTGGAAAAGGCCCTAGAAGAGAGGGGGCTGTGTGCTCATTTTAATTGAATCCGGCTGAAAAACCCTTAATTGTTTTTCTGTTTGTAACAGCGGCTCCTTTTATGGCCATCCTTTGACAGCTCCGTGCTTTCCCCTTCCAGTTAGTTCATAAAACAATAAATGGGCTGTTACAAAACCTGGCTTAGCTGCCCATTTAATTGGTGTTTTAAAAAAAAAAGGCCCACAAAACCAAGCCCTAAGGCCAAGCAGTTTGTAACAAGTCGCTACGACATATATTAATTCAATTAACATGTCAAATACGCCTGTGTTTATTAGGGCACATAGCTGAACGTGTCTTCTAAAAATGAGATTCTCTAGTCCCATGGCTCTCTGCCCGTGCGTCTAGCCTGCTGCTTGGCTGGCTCTTATTGTTTTAGCTGAGTACCCGGCTCAAGTCAGATTTTCCAGAGAGATGGGGATACCTAAAGCAATGCTGGGGTGGAATTTGTACTCCTGCTTAAGTTTCGGTACGGACGTGTAGAGACAGGACATGATTTGACCCAACATGGCAGTTCTAGAGGGCCATGATGAAAGCTCTGTTCTGAATTGAATGATCTCTGTTATCATTTATCCCACAGTCACTCGTTCAAAGTCAGTGTCTTTGCATTGGGGTCAGAGCCATGGGATGAAAGTTATTCCCTGAGAGGTCGAGTCTTCTCTTGTTTACACCACACTGACACGACTGAGTGGAGTTACTCCAGATTTACCCAGCAGCACCTCAGAGCTGCTGTGTGTGCTGATTCTTAGCAGGGATACTTAAATGCTCTGCTGGATTGGACCTCAAATTCTGTTCTCCTGTGGCACAAAACCCAGCACAGATTGATTAGAGCGAGCTCAATATTATTCCCCAGGCATAATAATATATCAAAATGCTGTCTTTTTATCTCCCAGAGAATCACTGGAAAATCAAACTTTATTTCTGAAGCTATTTATTATGCAGATGAATTCAGTGTATCATTTGACTGGGTAGCTTCCAACCGACGGTGTGTGCCCACAAAGCCACTCACTAGTCACTGCTCCAGCAAGATGTTTAAGCACAAGCCTGACTTTCAGCAATCCCGCAGAAGTGCTTCAAGTCAGGCACTCGCTTCCGAACCTCGCTGAACTGGAGAATATTTGCGCTCTGCAACTGGTTGCTTACATCAAGTTGTCCCCTCACAAGGCAGAGGTCTGCCGCTTGAGCTAAGAGAGGAGCTTCATTGCTGGATAGCAGTAGGAGGCTGTTATCCTTCAGTGCCCAGTCACTAGAGAGGTAAGGAGGTGGCCCCCTACTTTGCCACCGTGTCACACGGGCACACTCAGGAATTAAGAGACCATCAAAACAAATGCCAGCGATGCAGTATATTTCATTATCCAGGCTGAATGAGGGACCGCATCTTTTAATAGCTTCAAACAAGGCTGCGTGACATTTTCTAACCCTTATTTCTCACGAGCCTATGGAAGACGTTGTGGCAAAAAGATGTTTGTTTGAACTAGCTTTCTGTTGCTGGGTGATTAGCTGGCTCCCTTATGAAAAGGTTTCATATTCCTCCATTAAAGACCATTAATTAGAAATTCAGACTTCCACAGTATTTGCTCTTTTTATGCTGCTATTTGAGTTGGTGATAAATCTGCCACCTCTTGATCTCAAGGAGAGCACTTAGCAGGTCTAAGTGTATCCCTGCGTCTCTCTGATGTTCACACACAGAGATGCCTATGGTTTATACCTCAGAAATTCCTCTCCATCCCAGGACATCTTCCCTCAACTAGGCACTAGAGGGGGCTTCCCAAACTACTACTTAGAGTGTGGATAACATTTGAATACACAGATTATTTGGTGGACATTTCCCATCATACTGGCCACCCCACCCAGTGTGTGTGTCTGAGAGAGACGTTGCCTCCTGCAGGGTGGAAACAGATCTTGCTTGAGTGTCTGTATTTCCTTCAGTCTCCAGTCCCTGGAGCCTCACAGAGTGAGATGTAATGGCACCAGAACAGCACTGGATGGGTAATCTGCTCTAGCCTGCGTGCTGGAGACGTGTGCTTTTGCAGCAGAAGAGTGTGCATGTGTGTTTGTGGCTCCCATGCTATCTGCTCGTGTGCCCATGATTAGTTGCCCAGACAGGGCCGATAAAGAGTACGAAGGAGGTTCAAGTGAAACAAAAAGGAGGAGAGCTGATTAGCCAGGGGAGAGCAGGCAGTGGCATGTGGGCTGTAAAACCAGAGCAGGGTGCTGGAGTGAAGGGCATGGTGAGGAGTCGAGCTGCTGTGATTCTGATCAAGCAAGGACACTAGGGTGGGGGAGAAGGAAGCTGGAACTTGAGCAGGTTGCCTGGTTCGCTCAGATTGAGCCCCAGCTGCATTACTGAACCAGCGCTCACCTGTTATTCGAAAGCTAGAGCCGGCAGCTGCAGCCACAAAGCTCAGAATAGATCTGCTCAGAAAAACTTGGACTGGACAGGTTTCCGTTAGGAAACGCAGCTCTGTTGCAATCGAACCGCTGCGGGAAATCGTGCCCATTTCACCAAATCTTCATTTTGGAGAAAAACTGGTGGGGAAAAAAGCTCTGACGCGAGGGGTTGGCTAGTTCAGAACGAACCTTTTCTGATATTTTGTTTTGAAAGCGCTTTTTGTCGTGAACTAGATTTACTTCCTCGTTTTAGTTTTCTTTCCTTTTGAACCACGTTAGCGGTGAGAGCAGATGATGGCATTTTTTGAAAAGTCACCGAATCAACATGTCAGTTGATCCGAAATGAATGTTTTTAATGGCAATCTTCCGCATGGAAGTATGAACGTTGGGGGGTTTTCGTTTCATTTGAAATGCAGCTAATGTTTGAAATCTTGCATGAAATGGAATTTCTGCAACCTGCCCAGCTCTGCTCAGAAGCAAGAGCTTTGGGAATAGACCCCTGGAGAAACCGGCCATGGAGGATGGCCTGCTTTGCACATACATGGGAAGGTATCAAAATGTGGGCTCTGCTATTTTAATGGGCTACATCCCGACCAGTGGCACCAGGTTATCCCTTAGTGAGGGACCGTAGCCCCAGTTCAGAAATCCCTACCCTCCTTGGATTAAAGGGTATTACTTCTTTCAGATTAGCTCAGCCCTTGACCCATCAGCCACACCCATGGAACTAGCTCCCGTGAGGCTCTTATCCATTGATGCTCATTCACTCTTTACTCTGTGTGTATCTTTCAGAGGAACCTTCAAAACTCAACCTCATCCCTGTTCTGTGGGTCATAAAAGATTCCAGGGCAGTTTCTAGCACTAAAAGGGTTCATCCAGCACCCTCAGCCTCCATTTCTCCTCCTCCCAGTGCTGGGGCTGACTGGCTGTTGCCCTCCACCCCAGATCTGGCTGCATTTGTAAAGCACTTTGATATCCCTTGGGGAAAATTCCAAATGAAGTGGGATTTTCTCCCACGAAAGTTCATGTGATTAATAAATTTGTTAGTCTTTAAAAGTGCCACAGGACTCCTTCTTTGCTTTGGGGTAAAGGGGTTGTATATATGGATATGCAAGTGGGGGGTAATAGCATGAGTATGGGACCTCTTCACCTGCATTCTCCCTACTCCAAAGAGTTTGCTTTTTGAAGTCAATTCCCCCTCCCCCCCGCAGGACAGGCAAAAGAATTTTTTAAAGATTTTTCTTCCTTTCTTTCGTGGGGTGGATTTTCTCTCTTCAGTAGCAAAGGGGTTAAAAGCCCTACAGAAGAGGTGCAGCCAATGGGAGCAGGCGGCTGCAGGGTCAATCAGGGCCCAGGAGCCTGGTATATAAGAGGGCTGCAGGCTTTCACTTGGGCCCTTTCTCTGGCCTGTAGGCAGGAAGGAAGCTGCTGTCTTGGTTGCATGTGGAAGGGATGTAACCAAGAGTTGCTGCTGTGGACTGCTAGGGTTTGCCTGAAGCCCAGATCCTGATATAAGAGTGAAAGATACCTGGGGGTGGTGTGGCTATGGCTCAGGGGACCTAATGACTGTTCACTGAACTGAGTTGGGGATTGAGTTGGTGCTAAGATGTGGGGCATAGGGTTCCTGGGCTGGGACCTGGAGAAGTGGGTGGGCCTGGATCCCTCTTTGCCTCCCCCAGGCTTCCACGGAGTGGTAATGGGGACTAATGGTGGCCACTGAGACAATGTGGACCAGCCTGGACTAGACTCCACCCTGGAAGGGTGGAACTGAAAAGGACTTGACTGGAGGGCTGAGGTCTAGGACTAGAGACTTGAAAAGATGGAGCACAGACCACTGGATGGAATGCTGCTTGGGTTAGTTCCCAAGATTGTTACTAGAGGTGCCTGTCCAGCAGGGCACATGCTACCACCCCAAATGTGAATTTCCCCTTATCCCAGGATTACATGGAACTGAGGCCCAAGAGAAATGAGCTCCCTTCCCCTCCCAATGTCAAGTCTAAGGTCTGATCCCATGTGACCTCTCAAGGCTAGAAGCAGGAGCTTTCTCCAGGCAAGTGAGAAGCTGGGGTCTGCCTTCTCCATGAGCTACAGCCCTTGCTTCTAGCCCAGGCAGGGAGCCTGTGAGGAATTGAATTTTAAGGCCATGATATTCTGAGTTGTAGATATAGTCATGGTACTTAGCTCTTCAGTTGCTCATCTCAAAGCCCTTTAGAAAGAGCATTGGTCCCATTTTTCAGAGGGGTAAAATGAGGCACTGAGCTGGGAAGGGACTAAGGCCCGGATCCTCAGAGATAGTTAGGTGCCTTTCGCCCATTGATTTCAAAGGAAGTTGGGTTCTTCTATAGCTATCAAGATCTGGGTTTGGCCCAAGTTCACATAAATTCTGAAAATATAGAGCCCGAATTTCCTGACTCCCAGTCTAGTTCCTCCTACCTAAGGCCTGTAGAGTTGATTTCATGGGACCAGCCTGGCTTGCCAGATAGCTGAGTTGAAAAATGATCCTGTTTTAAAAACTGTTAAAAACACTGTTTTAAAAATACAAACAAATAGCAGATGTTGTGGGGAAATACATGGTATAAGCAAAATCTATGAAGGCAGGGATGGGATAAAGGTCTGATTAGGGATCATTTGGGAGATGCCCTGGATAATGAATGTGCCAGCTCTAATGCCCACAAAAGCCTTCTGTCCAATCAGAGCTGGAGGGGAAATTATTCTTCTTTTTGGATGAAAAATTTTGACCAAGCATAGACTTGAAGGTCAGAAGGGACCAATATGATCATCTAGTCTGACCTCCTGAACAATGAAGGCCACAAAACTTCACCCAACCACCCTGCAATAAGCCTCTGACCTATGACTGAGTTATTAAAGTCCTCAGATCATGATTTAAAGACTTTAAGATACAGAGAATCCACCAGCAAGTGAGCCATGAACATTAAAAAGAAAGTTGTCAGAATTTTCATGAGAAACTTTCATGGGGAAAGAGAAATAAACGGTGGAGAGGAATCCATTTAAAACAGAAAATATAACTGGCTTGGGGATTGATTTACTTTTTTGGAGAAAACCTGAAATTTGTCTCCAAAAACGGACAGTTTCCAGTCAAAAATGTCCATTTCCATGCCAATTTTCATCTGAGCATTCATTGTTGCCTGGATCTAACTGCAACACATAGGCCCATGGCACTGATGGGAAAAGTCATTGCCAGATGATGATTTCTCCCCTGTGCATAGAGCACAACCCCCAGGTGCTGTTTGAATGAGGCATTAATGCAATGTTCATGATGCTTAGCTTCATGTTGACTGTCTGAATGGGAGCAAATTCCCCATGGTGAATAGAGATGCCTTCCAAAGCACAATGTGCACCATAGCGTTGGCTCTATTCCTCTCTACTCTAGTGTATCGTGCAAGCTGTCTCCATCCAGTAGTGTTACTCCATGCTGGGAGATTTCCCTGGAGCATAAAGGTAAATGTTGTCTTAGGGAACTCAAAGCTCTTTGCAAGCAGGGGACAGATTCTGCAGGCAAAAATTCTACTGGGTCGACATGGTGCTCTGCTTGCAGAGGCGCTGCAGGGAAAGTGGCCTCTTTCTAGCCATGGTTGCCCATTGCAGCAGTCATTCTGGGCATAGCAGTAACTCACAAAGATCCTGCACTGAGGACTCAGCAGGCAGCTTCCTGGGATGTGATGCAGGAATGTGTACTTCTCCATGCAGGACTGGGTCCCTGCTCACACGAGCATATTTTACTGAGAGCCGAGCTGCTGACCAGGCCCTGAGGTTCTCCTCTGCTCTGTCCTCAGGGAGTTGCCAGAGGGGTTAATTTAGTAATAGTGTCTTCTTAGGTGCCTCTGGTAAAAGAGGCCAGAGCAGAGCCAAGCATGTTACATAGTCATGCTGGATGGTGCTGCTACAGATGTTATAAATTCTTTTTCTTAGCATGAGAGCAAGATTTTAGCCCTTGAAAAAATGCTGTATCGTTATTAGTTGTATTGCTGCCCTTCTTTAAGGGAGCTCTTGTAAGGAGCTGGGGAGTTTGCTCTCTGCCTTATTCTCTTTTGCCTGACTCGGTTATGAGACTGGTCCCTGGGAATGAGGTCATAGCAATGGGCTGAGGTTCCTGGCAAAAGGCATTGTTTGACTCCCTTCCCTTCCAGGCCTGGTGTTTACATATAACTCATACAAGTTATATTCAGGCTCTAAGGCACTGATTTCCTCTCCACTGGTAGCTGACCTCGCTAGATGCTACTGCTCCCCTGAGCGGCAACATTAGGGCATTCAGATGTAGCCATGTTAGTTGAGTTCAGCAAAACAAACAAGGAGTCCTGTGGCACTTCCAAAGACTGACGATAGATAAATTCGTTAGTCTTTAAAAGTGCCATGAGACTCCTTGTTTGTTTCATTCAAACAGTGTGGCTGTTGGCTTTGAAGAACAAGAGATGAGAAGGTGAGACTGTGAAGAGGGGAAATTATCTTTGGTAACGAGCTAGCCGTTCCAAGTCCCTATTCAGACCTAATCCCATGGTGTCAAATTTGCATATGAATTCCAGCTCTGCAGTTTCACATTGAAGTCTGGTTCTAAAGGTGATTTTCTGAAGCACTGTAACTGTCATATCTGTTTGCAGACTGTCAAGAGAAGCTGAAGTTCTCTCCTATTGGTTTTTGAATGTTACCATTCTTGATGTCTGATTTGTGTCCATTTATTCTTTTGCAAGGAGATAGTCCAGTTTGGCCAATGTATAAGCAGAAGGGCATTGTTGGCACATGATGGCATTCATGGCCTTGGGAGATGTGCAGGTGAATAAGCTCCTGATGGCGTGGCTGATGTGGTTAGGTCCTATGATGGTGTCACTTGAGTAGATACGTGGGCAGAGTTGGCAAAGGGAGTTTGTTGCAGGGAGAGGTGCCTGCCTTAGTGTTTGTGCTGTATGGTGTGTAACGGTTGGTGAGTATTTGCTTAAGTTTGGGGGAGGGGGGGTCTCTCTGTAAGCGAGGACTGTCTCTCAAGGCTTGAGAGAGAGGGGGATCATCTTCCAGGATAGGCTGTAGATCCTTGATGATGTGCTAGAGAAGTTTGATTTGGGGGCCGTAGGTGATGACCAGCGGCGTTCTGTTTTCCTTGCTGGGCCTGTCCTGCAGTAATTGATACCTTGCCTTGTAACCTGTGCCAACAGCAAAATGAAGAAGGAGTCCTGCTGTGGCACTTTTAAAGACTAACACATTTATCACAAGAGATGTGCTAACAGCGTATCTCTGTCTCCCTCAAATGGCTACTCCATGCATAGCGGTTTATGAGGCAGCTACAGGCTTTGTGCTATGGCTCAAGCTGAGTGTCCCGTGTGCCCCCGGGGTTCAACCCCCCCAGATGAAAAGTTCTTGGGTTGCTAAACCTCTGGGATTATCCTGGAGTCCCCAGGAATAAAAGATTAGTCTTTAATTAAAGATTGTCATGTGATGAAACCACCAAGGACACAGAGCCAGTCATCAAGTCTAAGGACAGCCCACCCTGGTGTCTGTCCCGTGAGATATTTAACTCCCACAGCAGCAGGCACTAGATGGGGCAGAGGACAGCTGCCTCTAGTTTGCTAATAAAGAGCACTAATGATGGAGTAGTGTCCTTCCCTCTCCCTCCCAGGCTCTCAAAGCATATTATAGCTTCATTTATCTATGGGGCCCACTGGCTCTCCAGGGAGATAGGGCACATCATTGCCCCCATTGAGAAGCAGCTTCGCCATCTTCCTCCAGATCCACAGCAGCCCAGAGTCTAACCACTAGGCAATTCTCCCTAGACTCCAGCGCCCCCCTCCCCCTTGGCCCCTGACTCTGCATTGCAGCTCGGCCGTGGGTCCTGGCTCTCCAGCCTTAAAGACAAAGGGAGAGGCCAGCTCCCTGCAAAGGGGTGGGGGTCGATCCGGATAGCGTGATCTGCTGGCTGGGGGATCCCGAGAGCCCAGGGCTATGCAGGGCGGGGAGTTTACTTTAGCTAGACTCAGAGCTTGACCTTGGAGAGCGGGAGCCCCCAGCGTCTCCTTGCAAATCACGTTTCCTCCCGGTGCCTCTGCAAGGGCTTGCCTCTCTAGCGCGCAGCCCACACTGCAAACCCAGCCAGCGCCGGCTGCCGGGGGAGGGACTCTGCCACTTGGGCAGGAGTTGGGATGCAGGGGAGGGGCGATCCGGCCCCTTCTCACTTAATGCAGCCGCTTTAGCCCGGGAGCAGCCAATGAGGTGGGAGCGCTGCGCTCCTCCGCCGCACGGGAGCCCTGGAGGGCTGGTCGGTACCGCAACTGCAGCATTAGCGCTCGGGGCGACCTGGTGCGGCGCGCTCGGGGGCAGGCTGCGCTTCGCTCCGGCCGGCGGGTGAGTTTCGGGCGCGGGGAAGTGGGCTCGCTCGCTAAGTTTGGCCGTACCCTCGCCGGGGGCGATGTGGGGGGCGCCTGGACCGAGCCTGTAAAGCGAAGCTGGTGCTGATGGCCAGGCTGCAGTTTATCCAGGGGTTCCCTCTGGCAGGACCGGGATGGGGGGAGCCTGGGTGGGAAGTGCAAAAAGAACATTTCCCTGCTGGTTTGTGGCCTGCCCTAGGGTGATGGGGGTGCCCGAGGGTGGGTTTGAGTCCCCGGAGAGGGACAGGAGCCCCGGAGTCCCCGGAGAGGGACAGGAGCCCTTGCTCTGCGCCCATCCCAATTTCACACTTGGGGGGCCAATTAGTGGCGCAGTGAGAGCCTGCCACCTCCACGGTCCCCGCAGAGCGCCGCTTGACTGGCTGTAAAATGAACTTTCTGGGTGCTGGCCTGAGGTGAGCCGAGGTAGATTTCCTTTCATGGGTGAGTCGAATGCCCCACAGCTTGGGGAACATCTGGAATCCAGAGCCCAGTCACACTAGAATGGGCCACATCCAAACCTCAGACCGGGCGATCTCCCTCGCCCATGGTCTGGAGCTGAGACAGTTTCCTTGTGTGTTTGGCCTTCCTCAGGACCCTTCGTGTAGCCTGGGTTGGTGCATGCGTGAGGGACCCTGTGGCTAGGGGCATCTGCCATATTGCTGCTGAAGGGTTCCCCACCCCCCTCCAAGGGTGCGCCAGTTATGGGGTGAGCCATTGCACCAAAGTGAAGCATGTCAGGGCCGGGCACGCTGAGTATGCCAGTGGTGAAGATGAGATAGCAAAGCTTCTCTGGGCAGAAAGCTGGGCACGGGGGAAGGAGTGTGACAGAAAGGGGCAAGGGCAGGAATGAGAAAAAAGTGACAGGGAAAGTGAGCATGAATGAGGGATGGCGTGAGCAAGCCACCCCTCTATGTGAGCAGGTGTGAGGCCGGGCCATGGCTGAGGCTGAAGCCAGTCCCTCAGTGCATGGAGGGGTGGCTCCTTTACAGCGAACTCTGTTGTGGAGGGGCAGCATTTCTCTGCCCCCCTGTGATCTGTGGCAGGAAGAGAACAAGAGCCCAGCAGGCCTCAGTGGGCCCCAGGGGGGCCTGGGGAACATGGGGACACCGGTGTCAATTCAGTGACTCCGGCATCCCAACTGTCACTTGGGGCAGGGTCCATCTCTCACATCCCAGGGGATGTGGCAAATTGGTAGTCTCTGCTGGCTCTGGGCTGTTGCCATCCTCTATCCCCAAGGGGACATTAATCGTCCCCCCAACTCCTCCCCACATTGGCAGTGCCTGGGGACAGTTGCTGGCAGAGGCAGTCGGGAATGTGTCTCCTTGCTGGCTGCTGAGAAGAGGTCACTCTCTCCGTGCTCAGTTTATTACAGCAGTGGAGCACTTACAAGATGAGGAGGGAGATACCAATTCCCAGACTCTTGAGTCATTAGCGCCGCCTGTCCCTGATAAAGCTGGGTCCTCTCCCGGCGCATCCTCCCTATGCCACACAAATGGGGCCGGCATGCAGTCTCCTTGGGCAGAGATGAGCTGAGTGTGCAGCATGGCGACCGAATCTGGTTAGCCCAGCCAGAGAAAAGGGGAGTTGGGCTCCTCTCCAGAGGCAGGGACTGGCCAGAGCTGGTGAGTGAATTTTATCACTGTTTCCAGCAGGATGGTCTAGCCCAGACTATTCCCAGCTGCAAGGAGATAGTGTTGTCTAGTGGTTAGAGCAGGGGACAAGCAATCAGGGCTCCTGGTTCCAATCCCACATGCAGCAGAGAATGTAGCCCAGGGGCTAGAGCAAGGGACAGGGATTCAAGACTCCTGGGTTCTCTTCTTAACTCTCAGAGAGGAGCATGTTTTAGTGGCAACTGGAATTAGGACCCCTGTCTATGTCTCTGGTTCACTGTGTGCTCTTTGGGCTGCAGCTTCCCTGACTTGAAAGCGGGACAACAGTGCTGCCAGCCACCCAGGATGCGGTGATGTGGGACAGATCTCTGCAAAGCCCTGTGAGATCCTGGGCAGCAGAGAGGTGCAGGGAGTTAGATCAGTCCGTAAAGGATAGGTCCATCAATGGCTATTAGCCAGAATGGTCAGGGATGCACCCCATGCTCTGAGTGCCTTAAACCTCTGACTGCCAGATGCTGGGTGTGGATGAGAGGGAATGGATTGCTCGACAGTTACCCTATTCTGTTCGTTCCCTCCATCCTTCACCGCTGTCAGAAGACAGACTACTGCGCTAGATGGACATTGGTCTGACCCAGTGTGGCTGTTTGTATGTTAGATTCTTGTTTAAATCCGGGGGGGGGGGGGGGGGGAATGGGGGCTGGACTGAGCTGTTTCTGATAGGGCCCGAATTTGATCTCTTGGGGGCTTTATGCTGGAAGGTCTTTCCCTTGTTGCCAAGCTCCCAATTCTGGGGTGGGCATAATTGCCCCCCTGTTCGCCCTGCTCGGTGCGGGGTTGTGTGGGGTTGTCCTGCTGGTGGAGGTGGAGGGGTGCCAGCAGTTTTGGTAGAGGTGGGTGTGGGTGAGGGGCAAGGAAGGGGTGCCTAATTGTGTGTGGGAAGGGGGCTCCTGAGATGGGCATGTCCCAGGAGTAGTGGGGAAGGGGGACGTACTCCAGTCTAGTTCAACATATTACCTTTAGCAACGCCATAAATCGGTGACAGTGATGCCACATCACGAGCATATCTCAGCTGCGACCCTTCGTGTTCTACGAAGGGCCTGTCTGGCTGTGCTGGACCTGGTGTTGGGTGGGATGAGCATCCTGCGTGGTGCAGCGGTTCCTTTCATCTTCGCTCTCTGGCAGCTTCACTCTCTCTGGGCAGAGAGGGTGGATTTCATTTCCCAGCCTGCAGCCACAGACTACCCAGGCGGGGATCTTGCTGCCATTTATGTTAGGGGCTGCTCTTCCCCAGCAAGGCACTGGGGGGGCAGTTTGCTGCAAAAAGCGAGGTGATTTTGGTGAAACATAAAGTGGAGATCTTCCCCAATCATGGACCACTAGTGCTTTCCATCAAAGCAGAGGTGTTAATATTGCTGGTCTGGTCAAACGCCACTTACAGTGATTATATTCTGCTGAACCGAATTCCCCCTGCAGTTTCAGGTGGGTACAATATTCTCCTTCACTTCCTGCCCCAGCATAGTGTCATGTTCTGGTGCACGGTTAAGTAGTAGCCATGTCCCCCCACAGAGGTGGCTGCATTTCAGCCATGGAATAAGAAAGCCCTCTCTGTTCCGTACCCACCGCCCAAAGGGGTTGTGAATCTGAATGAATGAATGCCAGCGGGCTGCGGCGAGGTCACTATGTGCTGTGGAAGGGAGTGTCATTATTACAGATGGCATTTGAGAAAAATGGGGAAACGGAGGCAGAGAAACAGGAAGCACCCAAAGCCACATGGTGGAACCCAGAATACAACCCAAGAGTCCAGACAGCCAGTGCCCTCTAACTTCTAGACTAGGCTCCCTTCCTATGAGACTGGAAAGAGAAAGTTCTGCTCCCGAGGGTCAAGGAGAGTGGAACGGATGCATTAACTCCATCAGTGCTGAGCCACATTTCTGTGAAACATACTTCTTCAGCGGTGTGGCCAGATGCAGCTGGTAGACCTGGGTGTCTGACTGCTGAGATGCTGGGACTGAAAGACGCAGGATGGATGGGTCATTCGATAATTGCCCTGCTCTGTTCATTCCCTTTGAAACATCTGGCATTGGCCACTCTTGGAAGACAGGATGCAGGCTAGATGGACCATTGATCTAAACCAGTATGGCCCTTCTTATGATTCCTGTTCTCTAGCAGTGTGTGGCCAGGGCTCACTCATCCCCCCCAAAGCAGGGAAAGGGGTTAGGACACCAGCAAGGGTCCAGCCCAGGGGAAGTTGTGTCTTGCCCAAGATCCCCTGAAGAGTCAGTGGCAGATGCGAATGCCATGTTCAGTGCATAGGCCAAAGCAAATTCCCTGGCCCCATCTCCTCTCCCTTTGCATTCAGGACCTCTGGGGCAGGCGGGCGTGCAACATGGATCCCTGGCACCCTGCAGCCCCAAATGCCTTGGGAGCTTTCCCTTCCCTTGGTGGAAGTGGCAGGGCAGGGGAAAAGAGGCAGGTGTGCTTTTCCATGGCATTGCTTCGTGGGCTGCCACTCTGTGGCTGTAACAGTCATGTGGGGAGCCCAGATTTCTCCCTAGTTTAGCCGCGGTAGTTCAGCCCAAAGCAGCCGCCTGCTATAGGTCGTGAGAGCTCAGCAGAGATCTGGAGTGGAGGGATCTGAACCCAAATCCAGGGTCCCACCTCCCCAAGCTCCAGGAGAGGGCGAGCGTTCTGCATCCCAAGCTGCAAGATCCCATGCCCCTCTCCATCTGGCTCCTAGGATCTTTCCTCCTTTAAAGACTCCCTTCCCCTTCTGCCAAGAGAGAAGCAGCAGGGGCAGTGAGGGCAGCCGAAAGAGTTTATCCACAGACTGGCAGGCTGCACTCCTTTCGCCCTCCTGCCCCGAACTTCTGATCTAACAGCAGCCAAGCATCTTCTGGTGGATTCCTTGGTGCATGGGGACGTGCGTGGATGCTGTGGTCAAGCAGCCTGCAATCAGGGGATAGGATTCGGCGCCATCCGCTGTGACTGGGCATGACACGTTGTAGATCTTGATTGCCACTCAGGCAGCTGCGTTCATCCCTCGGGGCGTGGGAGCTTGAGTAAGGGGAACCGCTTGGGAAAGCTCCTCTGAACCCTTCAATCGTTCTGTGCAGCTCCCCAGCTTGTGCGCTTGGTGCTAATCGGTTTAAAGCCACTCTGAACTGACTGAGCCATGCGGATGCCTTCTCTGCAGCGACGGAGCACAGCGCATGTAATTTAATGAGCAAAAGACCTTTATTTAGTTTTGTGTGTGCTGAGATGATGCTGCAGGTTCTTTCCCCCCAGCACCAGAAACTGTACAGAAGAGCAGCGGCAGGCAGGAGGAGTCACCTGCTGTCTGCTGCGTCATGTTTCTTTAGCGCTCACCCCTTAAAGGGCTCTCTCTGCAGTGACTGGCGGCCCTAGTACCACAGCAGCGGGAGGCAATGCTCTGCATTTGCTGTACATAGCGCCTTTCACTTGAGGATCTCAAAGCACTTTACGGAAGTGTCAATATCCCTGTTTCCTAGATTGGGGAAATTGAGGCAGAGAGGGACGACACAACAATCCTAAAGTCCCATGGTGTGTTAGCGGTAGAGCTAGGAATTCTGACTCCTACTGCCTTCTTGAAACGATACTACTAATCCACCGACCGAAACGCCCCTCCAGGCCACCTCATTTATTGACTTCGAAGTGCATTGCCATCAGTGTCTAGTCTCTGTTTTACAGATGGGTAAACTGAGGCACAAAGTGGGGCTGTGGCATTCCATAAATGACGTAGTCAGTCGGGAGGATTCAGGATTAGAATCCCAATTTCCTGACCTGCTGTCAAGTGTGTGTATGACCCACTGGATGCATGGGCCTTCCCTATAGAAGCTAGAGATAAGCTCTCTCAAATGCCCTGTTTCTGTTTGCTTTCTGTTGACATTGACCCCTAACGTACCAGCAGCAGGTCAGCATTGTTGTTAGATGTATTACAGTAGCATCTGGGAGACGTAAAACAAACAAGGAGTCCGGTGGCACTTTTAAAGACTAACCAATTTATTTATCGCATGAGCTTTCGTGGGAGAAAATCCCACTAGACTAACATGGCTACCCCTTTGGATCTAGGAGGCATAGTTATGGACCAGGATCCTGTTGCGCTAGGGGCTGTACACACAATGGGGCCAAAAGAAAAAGTTGAAAAATGTCCGGCACGTGAGGAGTGAGCTAATTAGCGCTGATTGGGGTGGCCAGTGGGAGGTTAACGCATCTCCTGAATGTGGAAATGGACTGAGGCCTTGCCCATGGGGGTCACACAGCAGCCTGGTGTTTCACTTCAGGAGATGCTGGCTGCAGGCCATTCTTAACCCCTCAGACTCTTGGCTTTGTTTTAAAAGTGGACGGCAGCCGGGGTGTTGTGCCTGTGGAAATGGGGCTGCACGGTCTGGGGCTAGATGGGCCATGTCACCATGATCTTCACTCAGCTTCCCCTGCAAGGGCCTGGAAATTCTTCCTCCTGTGCTTTCTCATCCTCTCCTCTTCCTCCCCCACCCGCCATCTCTCTCAGACCCCCCTGAGCCTTGGTCAGTCTGGGCAAAGGACTCCTCTTTGGGAGATACGGTGCACTCAGCCACCATGCGCCGTTACATGCTGTGTTGTTATTTTGGGACCCTACACCGAGGGATGCTGAGGCTGCTCTAAGCACCAAAGGGAAGCACAGCCGCTGACTTCCAAGGGGCAGGATTGGGCCTCCTCCCTCATCAGCTCCAGTGACTGGAGCACAATGCTTGTGATTTTGGGTGTTTCCCTATGAAGCTTCAGCTTCTGGAGTCTGGTGGTTAAAGGATGGTCACCGTTCAGTTCCTAGCCCTCCTGACTGTAAAGAAAAGCTGGAAAACGTGGCCCTGAAATCAACAGAACCCAGCATGAATTACTTTTGAGAGCTTGCGATTATTTTTTTTTTTTAAGGCAATAATGTGATTTTTGGAGACCTGATTTGAGAGTTCTCAATGCTGGGGACAGGTGAGAGCTCACATCTTGACCAATTGGCTCACACAGCCGTTGGATGTTTAGCATCCCGGCACTGTGAGCTGGGACCATCAGCTGGGAGGGAAGGGGAGTTCTGCAGAGTTATTCTTTACCCTTAGTTCTGAGGATCGCTCTGCCCTCCAGGAGGAATGAGTGCTTTTCCCTGCTATTGGAGGCTATGGCTATGGCTCCCCTTGGTTCAGCTGTTCCAGAGGAGGCCACACTTCCCAAAGCGCCATTTGATTATTACTCATAATAATGGCGTCATTACTTGGATTGAGATGTTTCAGAAGCTGTGGCTAATTTTGCTCTTCATGCCTCCCTTCATCTATAATGGGATTTTGATAACATCACGCATCCTAAAGTATTGGATACAATCAGCACAATTCCCTATTTATTAATTAAACCTTAAAAGCTAATTGAGACAGTGTGTGGTTGGAATTAGAGACGTCTTTGTCCTGCAGCAGTCAAGGCGCAGGTTCCCCTCCACAGTCGAGGAAAGGGCAGCCAGCCCTGCTCTTTGGCGAGATCATTTCCTCCTCAGTGCTGTGGGGCATGAGATTTAAATCCTTTTTGACCACAGAGAGGCGGCTTCATCAGACGTTTGCACTTGTCCCTTTTTGGGCTGGGAGCTAAAAATTCGCCTTGTGGAGGGGAACAGCAATTCTGCCACCCTGGGAAACCCACCGTGCCCGGGGAGGGAAGAGAGGGCAGGGGCATGGCGAAGCTCCAGATGTGGAAATTGGGGTAGCCCCACTGCCTCTCTGACTTCTGCCAAGGCCGGGTGGCCAAAAGTCAGGGAAGCACAATTGAGTCCCTACTGCCTTCCCTGTGCACATGAGTCAGGGTGTCGTTGACGTGGCTTAATAGCAGGAGTAAGTATCGCTTCTATTACTTTAGTGGCCAGGAGCCACAGCCATGGATCAGAGCCTCCTTGTGCTGTACAAACAGAGAACAAATAAATGGTCTGTGCCCCAAGAAGCTGACACTCTACACAGAGGATCAGAGATGGTTGATGGACGCAGACAGCTGAGGAGTACAAGGAGTTAGCATAATGGGCCGTGGGCTTGGCGCACCCGGAGCCTACTCCTTGCTAAGGGTTTTTTTCTTATTTTTTTGTAGGCGTCACGGCAAGGGAGAGTTTTGAGGAGGAGGTGGCTTTGTGGATGAATAGCGTGCAGGGACAACTTTCAGTCTTTGCCCGTGGTAAGCATTTTGTGGTTTGTGATTCGTCCCCTAAATCACATCGTTTGGGTTTTGCTCCTTGATTGGGCGACTGAAGCTTTATAATCACGGGGCACTCAGACCAGCAAACAGACAACACCCTGGCTCCTGCAGCTCCGGGGCAGTTAGGATGCAGGGTAGGAACTTGGGACATCTGGGTTCTCTTCCTGTGCAACCGTGGGCATGTCACTTAAGGGCTGGATTTTTAAAGGTATTTAGGCACTGAACTCTGGGTGAAATCCATGACAAATGGGCACCTAAATAGCTTTAAAAATATGTCCCTTCATCTCCCTGTATCAACTTTTCCCATCCCCAAAACAAGGGTAGAATAATGTTAGCTGCTTCCCAGGAGTGCCTGGAGGCTATATCGTGTATGTGAGCCCCCAAAGTCCCGATAGATAGGGCTAGAGAAGAGCAGACTTCTGTTGCTTCAGAAATGTCTCCAAAGACCCCTGGGTGCAACCCCATGCTACATACCAGCTCATTGGAATCCCAGCTAACACCTGTATGCTCCTTTATCAGAGTGCAAACATTCCCTTCATCGGGGCAGATCAAAACACCCTTTGGACCCAATGGGAATCTCCCCTGACTGCAGGGGACGCTGGCGGTGGTAAATCCATGGACTAGCAGCACCGGTTCCCATGTACAGGCCCTAGAAGTACATTCATCATCTTCTTTTATCATCTCATCTTTCTCCTCTGACCCCTTCATCTCCTGTGTCAGGTTGGGGGTATGTTTTGAGGACTGTGTGTGTGTCAGTGGTGGGAAAGCAGCAATTCACCCCGCTGGGGTCATCGCTGCTCTCCCCAGGATTGATCTCTGGGTCTTACGCTAGGTCATCTGGGAGTTAGAGAGAGGCTCTGCACTCCTGAAGACATGTTGCTGGCTCGGCCATGTTGGCATTCAGCACAGATCACACCGCCGTCCATCGGCAGGTCACTCTGATGGACAGCCCTCAGAACAGTAGCAGCATCAGAAGAATTGGCAATATTGTGTCCCTCAGATCTTGCAGAAGCTCTCACAGGAGCATCTCTGACCCTGCCTTTCTCCTTCTATACTGAAGCTCAGCAGCAAGTCAGGGCAATAGACTGAGGAAAATGAGATCTCGTCCCGCTTACTGGTATACAGCCCTCACCACAACAGCAGCTGGGCGTTGCACAAACATTATTGAATTTATCCTCACTGCACTCACTTGAGGCAGATCAGCCTCCTCATTTCACAGCTGGGGAAACTGAGGCCCACAGAAATTAAGCAGCATGCTGTTGATCACACTGGGAGTCCATGGCAGAGGAGGGCCCAGCTCTTCCGTGTCCCAGACCAGGCCCTTAGCCTCAAGAGGGAGCTACTGAGACAAACAAAAGTGTGAGGAACCCACGGGCAAGTCTGCTTCAGTGGCTCAAGACAGAGCAAAATGAAATCATGTTCCAAGGCGCCTACACTGCACTGGATATGGGGTGGTGTGTGCTTTAGGGCAGGTTCCCTTGCAGGCCCAAAGGAGCTCAGCAAGGAAGACGAGACAATGGGCATGAAGAGCCCCTGGGAGTCACTCACGCATTCCTCTGAGGGACACATCTCCCCCCCACATCCTCTTTGCAGCTGGAAATTGACACCCCGTGTGCCAGATGTGTTAGGGAGTGGAGACAAGAACCTCTGTTCTGCTCCCTGGGGAGGGATGGAGAGTGACCCAACGCCAGGCAGCTGGAGCAGGGATGTAAAGAGCACTCATACAGATGTGCCTTCCACGTCACAGTCCCTTAGGCTCCATGGGGGGTGAGTAAAGGCTGGGTGTCTGAGCACCATGGAGTGCCGGAACAGGAGGGATGTGGGGGGTCCGATGCTATTGGACTGGATTTGGAGCGGCGGCATTCATTCACTGGGAATTCACGGACACACTCTTCACTCTAAGTCAACGGAGCCTTTTGTGTGAGGAGGTCATCGGACATCAGCACATCGCTGGTGACTTATTTGCATTATTGCGTGTTCCTGTGACGTCACCGCCTTTCGACTGCCATTGTTCGCCCTGCTAAAAAGGAAAACAAATGTTAACTTAACCCGGGGAAGGGCAGGAGTCATTCTCATTTGGGTTCAGAGGCTTGGCTAGTGTTTTATATGAACCCTTTTTTCCTTCCACCCGTTAGATTGCTTTTCCCCTCTTCCCCTGAATTTCCTGTTGGCTTTGGGAGGATGCTATTGCATACCGTGACTTTTTGTCCAGGCTCCTCATTTTGGGGCACAAGGCAGAGGGTGTGAAGAACAAGTAAACTACAGGGATTGTTTGCTAGTGGGATTGAGTGCTTGCAAGTTGCTTGGGGCTTGTGCAGCAGGGCTGGAAGCTCTGCCTAATGGCTCACAGCTGATCTTGGCTCGCATCCCTCCGCTCCTTGCTGCAGCGGGAAGAGATTGCACCAGAATGAAGGCACCTCCGCTCCCTGCAGAACCCAGTGCGACTTCAGAAGCAGCTTCTGCCCCTGCTTGGTTGGTTTCCTGCTGCAAAACCAGCTCCCAAAGCACAGAAGGTTGGAGCAATGAGGGATTATTCCCAGTGCCTGCGCTGGCTGAATGCAAATGCAGGAGGCAAGGTCTGCAAAAGAAATTGGTGCAGTGCCTGCCTGCAGGGCCTCCTCTGGGACAGTGTTAAAATGAGGGGCACCACGAATTGGCTGGCAAGCAGGCAGCAAAAGCTTCCCAGTCCAGCCTGCTGGGGCTGCTCTTGTGCCACCGATCTCGCCTGGCATCTCAGATGCCAACTTCAAGGTCAAACCTGTGTGTTCCATACAGGCGACCGAGAGGGACCAGGGGATTGCCCACTCCATTTTTGACAGAGAGGGTTAATCAGTTAGGGGGAAGTGTCATCCTGAACTCAGTCAGCTCAGTGGGGCTGAGAAAATGGGATAGGAGGCGGGGCTCAGGTTCAGGGATGGGGAGGAGAGAGAAACAGACCTCTGGAGATCCACGAGTTTAGGCACACGTGGCCTGCGCTCTGTTATCTATGTGCTCTCTCTTTCATGCACGTCGCTTGTCTTTTGATCCCAGCCCACTGTGGAGTGGAGCCTGCATAGTTACTGCAGCGAAATGCACAAGAAGTAGTGCCCTGCTCTGTTCCTCCAGCAGGTAATCTCGCCTACTGCCTCTCTCCCAGCTCTCAGGTTACCTGGTCCGATCTGGTTACCTGGGGCGGACAGTCTGTTGTTTTAGACAGAAGGGCGAGGGGGTGTTTCAGACAGTGAAACAAGTAAGAACTGATCTGCACTCTCTGCCTTGCTGGCATAGGATACAGGGGAGCTTCTGGGTGCAATGAGTTGCAAGGCCTCTGCTCGTAGAAGCCCTGTTGTCCCAGGCAAGCTGACAATGTTAGGGGCTCTTCATGAGTCTTGGACGGATCTGGTGCAAAGGCCCAGCCACCTCTTACGTCACTCTTGCAACCCTCTTTGACTGCACTGGGCCACTCCTGTAGAGCTTGACCTGAAATAGGGAGGTGATTACCCACCAATTTACCAAGTGTGGATTCTCCATCACTGGAAATCTTTAAATCAAGACGGGATGTTTTTCCGAGGAAAGATCTGCCCTGGTTCGAAGAGGAATTCGCTGGGGGAGGCGCTCTGGCCTTCGGTATGAAGGAGGGCTAACTAGATGATCACAGTTGTCCCTTCTGGGCTTAGAATCTCTGACTCTAGTTACCAGGGAAGGTCTCAGTCGTAATGTTCTCTGCATCTCTTCTGAGCAGCACAAGCAGAAAAAGGCAGGAGGGATGTGGTTTTGGGGTTAGACCTGGAGATTGGGAGTCAGTGAATTGATTCAGTCGAGATCAGGCAGGAGGCTTGTGGCAGATCCAGGATCCTGCCCAGAGATCCCCTTTCCTGCTCTAACCCCAGACCATCCTGCAGGAATGTCTGCTGGTCAGACACCCGCTCGGTGGCAGCTATAACAGTGCTGTGAGAACTTGGGGAGCTGGGATTTGTGCCACTAACTGGCAGGGAGACCGTGAGAGAGTCATGCCTCCTTTGATTCTCCTCCCAGCCTTTTGTCTGTTTAGACTGCAAATTTGGGGGGGCAGCAACTGCCTCTTAGTGTGGGACCACACTTGGCATGGGGGGAAAGCGGGGGGGATGGACCTCAGCTTAGCTGGGGCTTGTGGACACTGATGTAATAGAAACCAGTCACGATAAAGCATGATGCAAACCTTTCCTAAGTAATCCAAGTGAATCAGTAAGAGGCAAAAGACAGTGGCTGCTCTTGGTAAGTGGCAGCCCCAGGATTAGAGGCCCCCCCAAGTTTGGTCTCTGCTTAGCGTCTTAGGTCTTGCATCTGCTCCATGACAGGTCCTTTGGAAGCTCATCATAGCGCTAGGAAAGCAAGTGTGCCCCTAGCAAAGGAAAAAATGCATTTGTCGCTTGGGATCTCTGGGAGTCATGGGAGCAGGTATCTAGAAATGATCTTTCTCTCCTTCCCAGCTTATCAGAAATGAATCTTCCCTCCATGGAGTTCTCTGAAGCTGTCTGAGCATTGCAACAACATGTAATGAAAATCTAAAGCAAAGAGATTTAGCAGGGGAGGATGGTGGGTGGAGCAAAGAAGCGAGGGAGTGAAGAGAAAAATCACTGGTCCGTTTGCTGATTGCTTGGGAAATGTATTAAAAGGCTGTTCCCATCGGGGGAAATGGCAATCCCTGTTCCAGTGTGCCCTGACTGCGGCCAAGGGGCCATTATGCAAGGAGGAGTTTGGGGTTTTTACTCATCCTTCAGTTTTTAAAAATAGTTTAATCATTTACCACAGAGTGGGATCCAAGGGACTTAGGTTCTATTCCCAGCTTGTCCATTAGCCTGCTCCATGTTCTTGGTCTAGCCACGTTACCAGCCTGTGCCTCAGTTTTCCCACTTAGAAGATGCAATTAATGATGCTTCTCTTCTGTGTAAAGCACTCTGAGATATACTGATGAAGAGTGCTGCCCAGGATTATTACAGGAATTGTAGTGGGAACAGCTGATATCTCAGCTGATGACTCGTGTATCAGTGCAGGGAACTGGACTCAATGACCTCTCATGGTCCCTTCCTGTTCTACGAATCCGAGTCTATGATCTAGCGGCACTCACCGTGGTGAATGAACCGTGGAGGGTCTTAGCTAGCATCAGATCCTGCAGGCTTGATCTTGCCCAGTGGGAGAGTTCTGTTCAACAGCCACTGGCACAGAATGGTCCTTTCTTTTAACTGATGCTAGTTTAATCAAAGGGCCTGTCTGTTTCAGGAGTGCAGTGTGTGGACAGCTCCCTAAAGCTGTAGCTGGGTGTATAAGAGCCAGCTTCCAGTGAATGGGAAATGCAGTTCCAGATCTTAAATGTGGGCTGAAATAGCTCCCAGGCAGAGGGAGCAGTGCAAAGAGATGATACCTATATCCCGTTTTAGACCATAACCTCCTCTGCACCTGTCCACCCACACACCCTTTGCACTGGAGTGTATTCCCCTCTACGTGCAGGCTGAGATAGTGGGATGGGAAAGTGGAGAGAAGGTGGCCAAAGACCGGTCATTGCATCTCTTCCAAAGTTTAGAGGGCACACAAACATGTTAGGAGTTCAGATGATAAAAATATCATATGGCACAGAGGCTGCTCCAGGAACTCAGCAATAGAATGAAATTAGCTCTCCTGTAAAATCAGCCGAGGAGGCTGATCAAATGGGCTTTTACAGCAGCCACATAGATATCGGCTGAAATAAAACACCTTGAGATTATTCAGCTCTCGCAGAAGGCTCTGCGATTGTGTCTGCTCTCTGGGGCGCTCCCAGTGAGTGGGAGCTAGATACAGTGCCCAAGCAGCCTGGTGAACCCAAGCATGTAATTATTCTTAATTAGACAGGCTCATGGTGTCTAGCGTTTGATGTAAGTGATAGTGGGAGAGCATCTCTCAGGAAGTGACCCCAGAGCAGCAAGAGGTAATGGTGCAGGCTGCCTTTAGCGTCGTTGGGCAGAGATGGGGCCTGGGGCTGATGGCAAATATTTCTTGAACCAGATGGTGAAAGGCAGCTGTGAAATGTAAGCTGCCAGCCTGATGACACCTTCCCCAATTAGTCAAATGCAGGAGTTGGCGGTGGCGTTTCAGAGACTGGAGGCATGGGGTTAAAAAGCAATTTGGATGATGTTTGTCCCTCCCTCTTCACTATCATTTAAAAAAAAAATCCAAATTTTCAATGGAAAAAAAAACCATTTGGAAAATATCAGCCAATTCTGCTAAAAATGCACCTTGACTTGCACCGTGCCACATCCCCCCGGCACTATCAGTCCATCATGGATCCCGGCTGTGACAGCGGCTGAGATGTTGGACTCGATGCCCACCTCTCTCTTGTGTCAATTTTTCAACGACTCCAGGTAAATCAGTAGGGGTTTCCCCTGATACACCCCATTGCTTTCAATGGATAATATCTCGATTTACACTGTGGTCATTATCAAGCCCGGTGTGGGGAGCAGAAGAATTTTGAACAGCATCTTGGAGAACCAGGGATTAGCAAGTGGACTCAGACTGGCTTTTGCGATCTTAATTTTCCATGCTGATTTCCAGTTATAGCTACCGCTCCTTTAGTCTTAGATGATCCATCAGGTCCCGTCTTACCCTAATGTCTGTGATTTAGGGTTACGAGTGTGTAGTAACAGACTCACTGCACAATGCTGTAACTTGCGAACACGCTGAGCAAAGAACACTAATGTATATAATTGTTCGGAGGGTTTTCTTTTTTGATGCATTAAGGGTGAAATTCATCTCTGTGCAGAGGGCCAGTGCAAAGCTGATGTATTTCTTAAATCATTCTGAAGTCCTATTTTAAGGCCGTAAGTGGTGAATAGGTGTTGTGCTGGTCCTTGGCACAGATATGCATTTTTATCTCCACAATCATGAGGGGAAACAGAAAGGTGACACATTTTGATCTGTATAAAACATTTTCTGGTTCTTTTCAAATCTTTCACAAAAATGGAGCTCCATTTTTCGACCAGTCCTGGCAAGAGATGGAAGGCTCATTACAAGTCCGTAAGCCATCTTGTTTCCCCTGTGTTTCATTTTTGACATGTGCTATTACATCTAGCTCATTGACTATTATTGTTAGAGTTATTATTAGTGTAGCTATGCTCTATGATTAATGTTGCCTGACATTTTCCATTAGAAGGCCCAGTTTTCAGTTGCTTATAACTGAATGGGCAACCTTAATTCTGGCATTTCCTATCTTTTGTGGTACTTTTAAAGATTAACGCATTTATTTATCGCATGAGCTTTCGTGGGAGAAAATCCCACTTTGTCAAATGCTTTGAACCCCGTAGGAACTTATCTTTTGTGTATTTCACTTTGGTACCTTAATGTTCTTTTATTTGTGTGTGTGTGTGTGTGTGTGTGTGTGTGTGTGTGTGTGTGTGTGT
>ML686119.1:803213-917107 GCA_007922175.1 Pelusios castaneus
TGTGTGTGTGTGTGTGTGTGTGTGTGTGTGTGTGTGTGTGTGTGTGTGTAATTTTGCTCCTGCCGGACACAGTCTCTATTGTGCTAGTTGCTGTACAAAAAGAATAAAGAGCTGTTCCCTGCCCCAGAGAACTTAGTCTAAATATGACAAGCGTCAACAGGCTGATACAGGCAGGTAAGGGAATAAATAGCAAGGATGCATTAAAAGAGAGTCATGTGCATCTTGCAAACTGCCCATTCCCAGATCTAACCAGCATTCTGGACAACTCGCTACCAATTTTGCAAATAGTGGCTTGTGCATCAAGGAGCTATGGACTTCAACACTTTTGATGCTGGAGAAAATTAACTGTAGCCCTGAAGGAACACCCTGTGCATTAACCCAGCAGGTAGGCAAGGATAGAGGAGAAAATTACTTTTGTTTTGGATTTCAATCTCAGATGACAAATGTTCTTGTTCTCTAGGAGGAGAATTAGAGAAAACCACTGTCAAAAGGCCACTGCACTAGGATAATAATTAGAACCTGTTGGGAGATTATTTTTTTCCTGTTAGAAAAAGTTATAAAGAAAATGAAAAATGTTTTGATTTTATCAAAATATTTCCATGGAAAACTGGGTTTGTTTGTTTGTTTGTGTGTTTGTTTGTTTGTTTGTTTTTTTGGGGGGGGAATCCAAATGGACAGCTACTCTTCCCCTCCACCCCCAAGAATTTTTTAGTTTCCAGTGATTGAGGAGTTTTTCATTTAAAAGTGAAGGACTGAGTGAAGTTAGATAACTTTTTTTTCCATTGGCAATCGCTTGAGGCTCTCTAGTAATGTTCCACCCCAGAGCTAGCTGCATTCCAGTGGTGGTGCAAATATATAATTTGTGTTTCGGCAGGGGATCCTGCAGGAAGAATGATACAATAGAAAAGTGTTCTTGCTACTTTTCAGTCAAAAATTTGACATGTACAATGAAATTTTTCTAAAAAGAAATCTTTTCCATGAAAAATGTTGTGCTTTAATTGAAAAAAACCCAAAATGATAATTCTTCAGTTTAAAAGTGAAGTGTGAGTGAGTTCATTTAAAAAGTTTCAGCCAGCTCTAGTCATAATCCTAATTGCCATTTCCATAGCATCATCCTTAAAGATCCTGAAGTGCAAACACATTATACATATGCAGTAAGATTGGAATGCAGCCAGCTCTGGGGTGGAGTGCAGCAGCTAACCATTGTACAGTACAGGTTTCTGGGAAATGGGAAATCTTGGTTATAGACACTGGGGCAGATCCCAGCTCTTACCAAAAACCTCAGGGGAGCCTTCCTTGCAGAATAGAAAAGTCTTCATTCACCCCCCTCCCCAACCCAGTATATTTGCCGCACGCAAAGGGCCAGATGGAGAGAGGAAAATGTGGGCCACTTTAGCTTAGAGATGAGTAGGGACATGATCGAATTCACAAAATAAAGAATCTTGTAGAGAAGGTGAATCAGGAGCTTCTATTTACCTTCTCTTGTAATGTGAGGAAAAAGGGGACGATCCATTGAAATCGGTATGTTGAATTTAAAAGGCGTATATACAGTAAGACTTGTTTATACAATGTAGAATTAACCTGTGGAACCCACTGCTGTAAGATTTTGCTGAGGCCAAGAGTGTGGGAGGGAGGGTTCCAAAAAAGGCTGGAGATTTCTCTGGCTAACAGGAATCAGAAGAGAAGACTGAGGGGAGATTTGATAGCAACCTTCAACTACTTGAAGGGGTGCTCCAAAGAGGAGGGAGCTAGGCTGTTCTCGATGGTAGCAGAGGACAGAACAAGGAGCAATGGTTTCAAGTTACAGCTGGGGAGGTCAAGGTTGGATATTAGGAAAAACTTTCTCATTAGGAGGGTGGTGAAGCATTGGAATGGGCTACCTAGGGAGGTGGTAGAAGCTCCATCTTTGGAGAATTTTAAGGCCCGGTTAGACAAAACCCTGGCTGCGGTGATTTAGTGTGAGTGGTCCTGCTTTTTAGCAGGGGGTTGGACTAGATGACCTCGTGAGGTCCCTTCCATCCCTATTGTTCTATGATTCTATGAATCTCCTCAGTTACATCAGACAGGCGAGAAGATCATGTCTAGAAGGAGTACAAACTTGCATGCTCCAAGACATGAGCCAAACACTGGCTGAAGGGGCTTGGGGAGAAATGGCTCCTCTGGGCAGGTTAGTTCAATTGTCCATTAGGGTTTTTTTTGTTTCCACCTGGCCCTCCAGCTTTTGCTGAAGTCTCTAGTGTTGTCTAGGGTAGGAGGCAGAATACTGATCTAGATGGGCTCCCAGTTGCTTTGATACCATAATTGCTTTGGGGCAGCTTGTTGACCCTATATTTGTGGGTTCACCTTACCAACTTCTACTGAACTATTTGGGTGAGTAACCACTTACCAGGGTGAGAAAGCAATGCACAACTGGACCTTTGTTCCTAAACCAGTATGGCTGGACTGGTCCATAGTGTGGTGCTGTCCCATGGGGCAGAAATCCACTTCCTGACCATAAAGTGGCATATCTGTTCTCCGGTCAGCCTGCACAGCTCCCTGATTTGTTACCGGCCATGCAATTATCCAGTCTTGTTAGAAATCCAGCTGCAGCGATTGACTCTGCTGCCTGTGACTGCCACGGGGTGGGGGCGGACTGCGTGATGATGCGGAGCGTCCTTTAATTTGTTCTAAATTTATCTACTGCTAATTCCAGCGAGTGATCCCTTGATCCCACACTCAGGAGCAGAGTTAAAGCAAGGAGCTGATCAGAGAGGGACTGATTTCAGATCCCGTGGTCAGTCACCCTGAAACTCTCCCCTTGGATTCTAAATAACCCTGACTTTGGGTCACTTCTCTTCAGCCTCTGCAATTCGTTCTGTGTCCACAGAGCAGTGGTGGAAGAGGGGGGCTTGTCTGGGGTGCCATTGTCGGTGTGAGATGTTCTGCTAAAGGTCTAGCGAACAGGAGTCGGAAACCTACTCGCACCCAGATCTCTGGAAAAACGGATGAAAAAAAAAGGCAACAAATGTAGTCAAATCAAATCCCATGGTGCATTTTTGTGCATGATTTCCTGCACCCCCTTCCCCAAAGGCCTCAGCTTTGGGTGAATAGGGGTCTCTGAGCCACAGAAATTCAGTTGGGGAGGTGTCAAAATGTCCTGCCCTGAGGTATCCATCCATCATATTCTCAGTGAGATACTGGGGCATGTTGAAAGGGCTCTGGGCGGGTCCATCTCCGGCAGTGTCCTGTCTGAGTGCACGTCGACGCTGCTGACCGCAGTGTAGATAGGCAGCCCTGAGCTTTGATCTAGCCAGTGCGGGCAGGAAGAGCCGTGAATCTGTGGCAGCACGCGTTAGCTACTCAATACATACTGGGGTTCTCAGGCGGCCGTGGGCATCCTGTGCTGCTGCGGCTTTATTGCTATTGTAATAGGCGCTAGCTTGATCACAAATAAATTCGTTATGTTGACACATGTTGCAGCCAACCCCTGATTCCTTGAGACTCTGATCTGGACTCAGTGCTTCAGAGAACGTGTCAAGTCCCCCGAGATAATTTAAGCAGTGGGAGATGCGTTTTCCTAACCCCAGGCAGTTAGTGGTTGGTTTGTGCCATCAAGCAGAATTCAACAGGGAGCAGCCAGCTCTAGTGAACAGGGAGTCAGACGACCTGGGCTCTGATACTCCCCGTATTTGATTGGTTATAGTTGCCTCACCACTAATCAGAGATGTGACCTGGGGGAAATTTCTGTTCCTTAGCTAAAGCCCTCTCCGTTTTTAGGTAGGGCTGCCAGAACTGAACAGAGCACTTCAGAGAAAGACGTGCCTCTGGGGAATATTTTGGCATCATAATAGCTTGAAGATTGATTCCTTCTCCTTGTTTAATACAGCTCCCCATCTCATTTGCCTCTTGATCTCCTGTACACTGTGATCAGATGTTCCTGTGAGCTGGCCACAGGGACATGCAGGCCTTTCTCCTGAACAGTTGCAGTTAATTCACATCCTAGGGTGGTGCATAAGCACTTCACCTAATTCCTTCCAGCATGCATTCACTTCCCATTCTCAACACCCAAGTCCACCCTATTTCCCATTTCCTTACTTTCCTTGCAGACTTCTCCACTCTATCGTTTTATCACACTTTGTCACCTCCCTCCATGCTTGATCAAATCATTGAGGAAATGTATTAAAACATGGTTCTAGGAATCTTTGGAGAAGTCACCATGAACCTTTGGCTAAATTAACAGTCAAGACCCCTGATCTCTATTTTGGGGCTTCCTGATTCTTTTCTAGCTTTCAATCCATGACAGACCTCTTGCCTACTGTCACTTACTTTTCTTAACAATCTCTTGAAAAGGGCTGTCCCAAAGGAAGTTCCTTTGCAGTGAGCTGAGAAAGGACGTTTTGGCATGGACTACGAAGCGGTTGAGTGGACGGACATAATTAGCAAGTGCGTGCCTTTAAGAATGAGCAGCACAACAAGGTGACGGCTGCTCATCTGCAGCCTCTGTTGATTGATGATCCATGTTTGTTTCCCATGTAATTTCCATTAACCACCCTGCTGCCTCGCGCTACTGAGTAATAATGGGCCTCTGCACTCAGAGGCCTGGCTGGGAAATACCAGCAGTTGGTTGGAATTCAGTCAGTCCCTGAAAGCCATCTATTTAGGAACATGCTCTCTTTGTATCTTGTCCAGGGCCCTGAAGGGATAGAGATGCTGAGTGGCTTAAAATGAAGTAGGATCCTTTTCTCTAGGACAGGGGTTCTCTCAACCACTGTGTCGGGACACATTACGGGGTCGCCACACAGTGGGAAGTGTGTCGTGGAGAGTCTGGGAAATGGCTGGATTCAGCCTGGAGTGGGTGGGCTGGTGTGTCCCAAAGGGTCAAGATATGCTGCCAAGTGTGTCATGACTCAAAAAAGGTTGAGAACCACTGCTCGAGGGTTATAAATGACTCTGCTGATTCGGGTCACTGACTTATTATTGGGATAGGTGCACCATTCGAATTCAGGGCCCTATTGTGCTGGGTGCTGCACAGAGCGAGAGATGGACCCTGCTCCAAAAAGCTCTCCAACTGAGAAAACCGAGGTGGCCCAGCAGATGTGGGAATACTGTCCAGGTATCCTGAATCCCAGTGTGGTGACTTATCCACTAGATCATGTTGCCTTTCAACTTCACTGCAAGTTACACTTATGCTGGCCAACAGTCTCATCTATTGACTGCTCCCTCATGTTGCTGGTCCTGCTTTTCTGAACATTAAACACACTTTCACGAGGGAGGAAGCTCCCAGCTCTCAAGATGTCGGGGAATCTGTTTGGGTCACAGTGGGAGATGCAGTCCCAGGAGGGTGGGTGTTGGTCTGAACATTGTGATTCGTCAGGAACGACACTGTCAAGGATCTGTTTATACACTGTAAATGTGGGGGCAGGCGTATCTTTGGCAGTCCTGCTCTGCCCTGGCTGGTAAATAGCACTTGATTGCAGGCTGGCAGACAGCTACTTAACTGAGTCACTGCACAGACAGACATCATTCCAATAACGCTAAGTGACTTTCTTGCTCAAGGCTGCACACGGCTGAGTGGAGAGGGATAAGCCGTTGGGGTCGTGATCCAAGTGATCTGGGGGCCCCTCTTGATTTCTCTCTTCGTTGCAGCCTGATGCCTTCCTTGACTTGGTGGTTGGAGGGTTTTGGCTGGGTGCCCTGTCTGTATTTGCTACCAGTGTTGTTTGTGTTTCTATGGGTGAAATTCACCCCTGTGCAGAGGGCTGGCAGGAGGCCTATGTGGAAAAGGACGGTGTAGTGGGTAGAGCGCCACACTGGCGACTCGGAAGCTGTGGCATCATTTCCTGGTTCCACTGAAAGGCGTGTGTGTGATCTGTGACAACTGACTGATTTTTTTCTGGGCTCCCTCTGCAAAGGTAGTTAGGTGCCTCTGATCTTCTCAAACCCACTGCTCAGCTGGTGCTTAAATTTCTGCTGGGGGGCATCGTGCAAAACTGACCCACCATTAAGCAGCTACTCAGAACCTTAGCTTGTGGCGAAGCCCCAACTGAATTTTCACTCTACACTTTTCCCTGCCTCTCTGTCCAGTGGGACCCTATCCAATGCATGTTTTCGGAGCACCCTGACCAGACTGGGCTTCACACAAGAGACAGCCCTGGGCAAACAGGTTGAGTGTGTGTGCCTGTGTCCAGAATACCCCATACGCTTCTGGGGTTGTCTCTCTCAGTACTTTTTGGATCTAGCCGTTTGTGCCTTACTTCCCCATCTGTAACATGGAAGTGAAATTCCTCTACCTTTCAGGGTTAAGAGGATCCAGTGTAAGATGGATTTTGAGCTGCTCAGATACTGCACCGACGGGGGCAAGGTGGAGGCACCCTGGGATTTCCCACCACTCCACTCTGGAGCATAGGGGAACCTCTCCAGTTTCCCAGGGACATTCCAAGTTAGGGTGTGTCGGTGTGACCTGTTTCCTGCCTGCAGGCCAGCCCTAGTTACGGCAGGCCTGCAGGTGTCCCCCTACCTAGCAGCATGCCTTGCTATCGGGCCAGCGCCAGGATTCAATTGCCAAGGCTATGTCTCCCCTGGGCCTCTCTGACGAAACCGCAAAGGAGTGGCAATTAGAGAGTGCTGTGATCTAAATTTCAAAGCAGTAGCCCTGACTGTTGCTTCCCTGCATTTAATTTCCTCCCCTTCTGTAAGTTCCCCATCTGCAAAGCATCAGATGAAGTGGGATTTTCTCCCACGGAAGCTCATGCGATAAATAAATTTTAGTCTTTAAAAGTGCCCCAGGACTCCTCATTTGTGAACTAAGTGGCATGGATCCCTGTCTTCCAGAGGTGGGATTCAGACCTGCCAAACTCATCTCGCATAAGCCACCCAATAGCTCTCAGGCGGTAGCAACTTGAAGCAACTGCAAACTTGAAGGCAGGGCGGGGTATAGGGAGATGCTCTGCTACAAACCAGCACTGATACCTCGTGCCACTGGGGCTTTTAATTCCACTGCAAATCCAGTCCGAGGCCTGTCTCTCTGGATAGCACAAGCTTTGAGACCCAGGGGGGCTGTAAACCACCACAGCTCTGTTGATTTGAGTGGAGCTCTGCTGAGTTACAACAGCTGGGGACGTGGCTTGGGATGTCACACTACGCTATACCTGCTGATGGGGCTCACGGAGACTCAGGATTCTGGGTCAATACCTTTAATCATTGGTCCAGTTACAGCTAAGTGGAGTGGCATGTAAAACTTAATAGCAGGAGTGAGAGGACAGCCCAGTGGTTAGTGCCCTTGCCAGGGACTTGAAGAAACTGAGGCTCGGTTCCTGGTTCTGCTCCATTCTCTGTGTGACCTTGGGTGAGTCACCTAACCACAACTCCTCAGTTATTTGGGTTCCCGTGGAAACCAGTAGGAATCAGGTGCCCGATACCTTTGAGGGTCTGTGCCTTGATTCCCCATATACCAAAAGGGGATGGCAGTCCTCCGTACTACACAGGTGTGGGTGAGGGTAAATACAGTAATGGTGATGCGGTGCACAGATGTTGTGGCAAAGAGGGCCAGGACCAGCTCCTGCTGAATGCCATTGACGTCCACGCAGGTACACCCATGAGGATCTGGTTCCAAACTGCGGGAACAGCTGGTACTTCTGCTCTGCCAGCGGAGGTTTGCTCTGCCATATGCGTAGGCCTGAAAGGGGAATGTAAAGATCTTTTTCTTCCCCCAAATGAGCTTCTGCATATGAAAGATCTCGGCAGCTCACATCTCCTGACGCCCACTGCTAACGCAGGAGCGGCCGTCCTCCACCCGGCTCGCTTCATTACGCCTTCGTTTCTATTTCCCAAGCATAACGTAAAGATCCTGCCTGGAAAGCGTATCAAGAGGCAACGACGCGGGAGCCAAGGAGAATGATGGAGGTGATATCTTTGGGCTGCGTGGGAGGGGTGTAAATCAGCCGAAAGGCCACTGTAATGAGCAGGGTTACCCTGAGTAAATCCAGGGGGAGTGAGATGAGACTTGGGGCCTAAGAGAGCACATCTACACTGTGATAAGACCTGTGACACCGGGGTTAGCTGACTCAATGTGCCCAGCTGTAAAATGGCAATGCAGATGTTTGGACCAGGCTCTGAGTCCCGGCTGGGGGGTGGGAGCGGGGGGCATCTAAGAGCTCCAGCCCAAGTTCAGATAGCTACCTGGCAATTTTTAGCCCCTCCAGCTGACTCCGGCTCTTTGCTTACAGTGTAGATGTACCCATGACATCTGAGTAACGGGCTGGATCCTCAGCTAGTATCACTTAGCCAAACCCCCTTAACGCCAGTGGTGTTACTCCAAATTACACCTGCTGAGACTCTGGTTCAGTGTCAATAATGAAGTTGCTCCTGATTTACACCAGGGTGAGCCAGAAGCGAATCAGGGCCGGTATTTGCATTTCAGACCCGATTGAGTAGAGGGCACCTCATCCTTCTGAAAGCTGAGATTTCAATCTCTTGCTGAGACATTCCAGCAATGAGACAGGATGACAGAGCCCGATCCTGCAGGGTCTCTGTGCCCAGATCTCTCCTTGACAGCTGGGCATAGTGAGCGCTCTTTAGCTGATGAGCTCTCAGAATGGCGCCTGGCTTCGTAGCCCACTGTGGCACTCCTGCTTGTCTCAAACCGACCCCCCCTGCTCAACAGCTGCTGGCACCCTATAAAAGGCTCAAGCCTACGTCCCAGAGAGAAGGACACTCAATGGGCTGCCGGTGAGAAAAATGATGTCCCCTGGAAGATGACACTAACGTAAACCACTCAAGCCATTGATGCAGGTTGTTCTGGAACCCACTCGGTGTGGGGCTCTGTTCCCCGCTAGGGTTGGCTGGCTTACATTGTTTTGTGTCTGGCTCCAGAGGGCCAGGTTGGATCCCGGACACTGTGTGGTGCTGCACGTCCTTGTCCTTTCTCACAGTCCCTCTGTCCTTTGGTCCAGATGTGTCCTGTGTCTGGGGGTGAGCAGGGAGCATCTGCAGTCAGTCACACAACCCATCCTATTGCCACCATGAGGACTGTGTGTCCTGCCTCTGCTGACAGGCACAGGGATGGGCCTATCTGAGTTGGAGGTTGGGGTGAACAGCTTGTCTCTGGCATATAGCAACACAGGATCTCTAAGCACCATGAGGTGGATTTAGGGGCAGATTGCCTGAGGTGCCAGGCTTGGGGTGCTGTTTTTCTTACTAGGGACAAAAGGGAAAACAGACGTTTGAAGTAAAATGTTTCAGGTGTTCTATATATGGATTCATTTGTCACTAACCTAAAAAGTTCTGAACCTTTGTAGAATCTCATGGCACTTTCCAGAGTTTCTGAGGACTATGTTTTCCTTGAACCTCCTAAAATTGTTGTCAGCCAGGCTCTCGTGGGCGTACCAGGGGCAGGGCATTGCCAGTCAGTCAATGAGATATAAAAACAAGCTGAAGTAAAGTGTGAGGCCAGCTTGTGACGTTGTGAACAGTCGGAGGCTGTCACTGCAACACCATTTAATGCTGGCCCACCCAGTGCTGGTGCACAGTTCAATTTCTTGCTGGTGGCGCATGTCAGTTATTCTAAAAATTTAAAAAGTTTCGATAAGGTTCAAGGGAAACGAACTTTTATTTTTGTTTGCTGACATATGGCATGAAAAGATCCAGATCCTGGTGTGCAACTTTATCATCTCGTATGGTGGGGATAAATCATACTTGCAAATCATGCATCACGCTTGTGAAATGAGATATGGATGCAATTAAAAAATAAGGTATTTAAAGGTTTAGCAAATGGATCCTCCTCACTGCCTGCACCGGTTGGTTTGGGGCTGGCCCTGTCGGGACCTGCAGGCTCAGCACTGCTATCCCACTGGCGTGTGTTGTCTCATTGCTTGCTTGGATCTACCTGCTGGCTCCTGTCTTATGCTTAGAGTGGAAGCTCTTTGGGGCAGGGAGCCTCTCTTTGTTTTTATTTGTACAGTACAGTGGGGTTCTGGTCTATGACAACTGCTGCACCATGGATAATAAACCATTGGTTCCTCCAGCTGCTCGCTGCCCGCTCGCATTGGGCCATTGGTTCTAATGGACTCAGTGGAGAGGCCCCCCCCCCAATGAACTCTTCATGCCAGTTTCATTGGCACTTGTTGCGGGATAGGAGTCCAGGTGCTCTCTCCTGCTGGGGGAATTTCCAGGCGTGTTTGTTATCCGAGAGCGCTCTGCAAATGTAGCAGGGAATATTCAGGCAGCTCCCTGCATTTATTTGCTATTTGGGCTGCATGGATTGGTTACGTGAGGTGTCAGCACTCCGGTCCCGTGAGCCAGCGCACGTACTCAGTTGTGTTCAGTGTATGCAGATCCCCACGCTTTGGAAGTGGCTCCCTGGATGCTGGGTGTTCGTGGCAGCACGTGGCTGGGTGAATGTTGCTGGGAGTGGAGAGAGCATGGGGAGGGTGAAGAACGGTGCACTGGGGGGAAATTGCTTGTGCCATCTGGTGAACTCTCTGCCCTTTGGGCCTGGGGGGAGCTGGATTTCCCAGGCAGCGGGGAGGGCTGTGTTCTGCAGAGCCACATGGAGGATGCACGGATCTCCTGGGAGACTCCCTGATGAGAATGCAAATAATGGCTATTCAGAGGAGTTCCCCATCTGCATGCCAGGCAGGGAGGGAAACAGGCCCCTGGCCCCCAGCCCTGCGCCAAAGCGGTGACTGACTGCGGTGGAGTGCGCAGGACTCTGCAGTGCCGCTCTGACAGCTCTGATGAACGAGGCTCTCACTCTGCATTACATGCTGCAGTGCCTCCCCCACCCGCCCGCCGCTTCCAGGATGGAGCTCCTTCATGTCTGTGTGACCCCCACTTGTGCGTCACGCGCGCACACACACACACACACACACACATCTTGTGTCTGCAGGCACCTCCTGGCTCCACTGCTGATGCCTCAGGATGGCTCTCAAAGCCTGGCCTCTCTCTGCGCCCGTCTCACCACTCCGTTGGGCTGGCTTATGCCTGTACGCTTCCCCCCGTAAGACCAAGACCTTTCTGCAACTCAGAGTGGAGTCATTTCAGCTATGCTAGCCGAGAACTGAACCCATCAGGCATTGCATGCAGGGCACTGGGCACAATTGGACCTCAGGAGTGACATGGGGCAATGGGGTTAAATGTTTGTTGGCTTCAATGTCCTTGGTCCTTCTTCTGCAGCTCGCCACTGGCTGCTTTCCCTGTCGGAAACAGAGAGCAGAACTATCTCAGGGTTGCAGTGTAGCAAGAGAGTTTTCTGCGTGGAAGTGGATGAGGGGACTGTGAAGCTGGAGTAGCAGGGTGTGTGGGCTGCAAGTCGGAACTGAGGGGCATCGGCAGAACGCTGTGCGTTGTTTCCCCCATGGTACGGAAGCAATTAGTCAGTATTCAGGGCTTTCCAGGGATGTTTCCATTAGGAGGAGAAATTAATGATAGGTGATAGGATTGCACCAAAGAATTTGCCTGTTTTACACACAACCCACACACAGTCCTGGTCCCCTGACTGCGGCAGGAGCAAATAAGTGCAGGCAGCTCCAAGCTCACAATTTCCAAGCATGCCTCTTCTGCCAGTCCTGTGCCCTCAGGAGCCCCACGGCCATGTTCACCTGTGCCTCTCTCTCTCTTAGCTTTCTGCCTCTCACGTGCACACAGCTCACCATACAACCCCCTTACTCCTGTATTTGCAAGCAGGGAACCCAGGACTGGATTTAGTGGCAGGCAACCCAGGTATCCACCTGGGGTGGTGGTTTGGGGGACATTGGGCTCAGAGGGCAGTTTTTGTTGTTCGTGAGAAAAGGGATAGTAGAATGTTTGAAGGAAACCGTTTCAGGTTTCCCGTATGTGGATTCATTTACCACTAACTTCCTAGAATGTTCTGTACCTTTGCAGGATCTTGTGGAAGTGTCCCGATTTTTGAGAATTATCTTTTCCTCGAACCTCCTAAAATGTTGTCTGCCAGGCCTTGAGAGTGCATAAGGAGTGAATTTTTTTGTTTGCTTATATATGGCAAAAATAAATACAGATTTACAGATTCTAGTGTGCAAATTTTTCATCTTACCTGATAGGAATAAATCATGCAAGAATTGTGCATCAAAGTCATGAAGTGACAAGATATTCCTAAATTTAACAAGGGGGGTGGGGGGCTGTCTTTTGATCTCGGGCCAGCCCTTAAGACAAATCTTCAGCCCACACAGCGTAGCTTCTGATCAGGACTTGCTATGCAACCTATTGCCTTGGGCGGTGGCTTCTCTTGTTTCCAGCTATCACTGCAAAAAGGGGATTAATTGCTTGTTTTGTTCATCCTGAAAGAAGGATGCTTCCCACATTGGTGACTGTCTGCAGAGCAAAGGCTTGCTTGATAGGAGCCATTCACACCTTCCAGCATAACAATGTGGAGAACCCATGGGCTTGGCATAGCAAGGGTTTGCAGTTTAGGACTGAGGGGCATTAGTAGAGCTGTGTAGGGTGGACTGATCAGGGCTGGAAAAGCAGGGGCTTTTGTGGAGCCATCTGTAGTGGGTGCTTTTCCAACAGGTAGGGTGTGTGTGTGTGTTCATCTCGGGAAATAAGTACATCTATGTGTATTTATGTGTTTCTATGTATATGACTGTGCTGGGGGAAATGTGTGCGTGCATCCCCATGTTGTGTGTATTGGTGCATTGGCGTTGTAGATCTCTGCTTCTTTGCAGGCGCATGTGCCGCCCTTGTGTGTCTGGGTGTGAGATCAGGCAGAGCCATGGCTCATGGGGCAGAGGACAGATTACACAGCCTATTCCAGGAGGCTGCGCCAGGCTCCCAATCTCCCAGCATGTCTGTAGCAGCCGACGACAAGGCAGGCCTTGCAAAGTGCTGATTCTGCGGCTCTGGCAGATGGCTCTGGAGCAGCAGGGAAGTGCCAGCTACTTGCCAGGGCTGCAGTGTGTGTTTGGGGTGCCTTTCCAGCCAAACATGTAGCAGATGGGGCAGGATGAGTTCCTAGGAAGAGGACCTGCACAAGGTGGAAAATACTGCAGCCAAGGTGAATACATGCCCGTTCCCAGACGCATATGCACACCCATGGAGTTGGCACAGAGCTCAAATCGAGCATAGCTGGGGCATAATGGCTGGCTATATCACACGGGAACTGACAATGCACCCTGGGCTCTAGATGCTCTCTGTCTCATTGCCAGGCAGTAGTAGCCTTGGGGTTGCTCTAGTGTACACCAGCTGGTGGCAGCCCAGGGGATTGAGGATCACAACACTCTTGCCACATCTAAGGTTGGATTAATAAAGGGGTTTTAGGGGCTGCATTTCTCAGCCCTGGGACCCAGAGGGTCCTGTTCCTTGAGCCCAGCAAAAATATAGCAGGCACCTGGTGGTTACGTGGGGTGGACCAGCCTGCCAGACCCAAGCACCACTCTGCCCCCATCAAGTGCTGCCCCAGCAGCTGGCCAGTGTGTGAGGTCCGCCAGCATCCCTCCTCCCCCCGATGCCAAGTGGTGTCCTGCCCTGCGCAGCTGGCAGGTCTGCTGGCCTGGGACCCAGCACCATCACACCTGAGCCCCACCCTGCCCTGCCCCCAGGCTGGGCGCTGCTGCTATTAGGGGGGCCACAAGAGTGGGCAGCTTTGGGGCCCCAGGAGCCTTGATCTGGCCCTGGCCAAGACCTCTCCTTTGCTCAAACCCCTGACATGCCCTGCCACACCCGCTCCAATGGCCGCATCCCTGACCCGGCCCCTGTGCTGTTGGGGGGCTGGGGGCGGCAGGGGAGCAGTTTAACCATAAGCTCTCCATAAGGAGCGAGAGGCCCAATGAAGGGATGGAGGCTGGAAGTCTCCCATAGTGTAATTTGACACGTTATCTGCAGGTGTATTCTTCTGCCCTCACCTGCCAGCTGCTTTCATGGCTTGATCATTGTTCCTGCCTCCCTGCCCTGAATAATTCATAGTCACTAATGGATGACGTGGCTACTGCTGTTAAATATTCAGGTCAGACGGCGTGGAGGTCAGTAATCAAACCTATTCCACAGGGAGTTGGGTAGCGGGCAACTTGTCAACAGGGGAGTTTTCATCTGAGTCGACCGTTCAGGCATTAGAAAAAAATCCACAGAAGGTGGAATCTTTTTCCAGCCAACAGAAGAAACAAATGGTTCAGAGAGGGAAGGAGGGTCCAGAGGCCGGAGCACTAGTCTGGGCTTTGAGTGTCCAGACTCTTTGTATGATGTTAAGCATATCCCTTAGTCTTCCTCTGCCTCAGTTCCCCCATCTGCCCAATGGGGATAATAACATTGCCCTGCCTCATTGAGGATCAATATGATAACGGGTTGCAAGATCTCAGGGACTATGGTGATTGGGCCAGAGCTGTATGATAAACAGATGAGGGCAGTCAAATTCCAAAGGGGTAGCCGTGTTAGTCTATTGTAGAAAGACAACAGAGTCCTGTGGCACTTTTAAAGACTAACAGATTTATTTATCACTTGAGCTTTTGTGGGAGAAAATCCCACTTCGTATTCCTACTTGATCTTCCACCACTTATGGGCCTGAAGGGATAATGGAAAACATGCAGTGTCTTCTAGGGAGACCTCTTCAGCAGTGAGAAGGTGGCTGGATGTGAATAGGAGCAGCTAAATCACTGCCTTGGAAAACCTGGGTGAAACTCTGAGAACTCGGTCCTATCAGGGGCCACTCATGGGACAATGTCTGCCATGTCAGTGCCAGAGCCTCATGATGCAGGAGAGAAAGGAGTAGGAGTGCTATAAAGACACGCTGGATTGTGACAGGGGCAGTGTGTTGACACAGGGATGCAATGGAGAGCAGAAAGTCCTTTTTGGGTCTCAATCCTCAGCTGTGGATGTGCACAGTCCTTCACTGGTGTTGGGAGATGAACTGAAGGACCCATTTGGATGTTGTGCCTTCTCTTCTAAGTTTTGGCAAGAAGGCAGGGACATCTTTAAGCAGATCACTGCCTGATGGGGATGGTAGCGTTGCCCAGGAGCCTTTTTATAGGGAGCATGACATCTTGAGAACAAGAAAGGAGATGAATTAGAGAAACACTTGGTGAGAAAATCAATGGGAGCTGATGTTATGGTCATTGCATCCATGAAAAACATGCTAAAAGGTTACTTTTTTCCCTTAGAATTCAGAACAACATGTAAGAACCCCAAATAAGAAAGAAAGACAGCTGCTTCCTAAAACAGCGAGGCTCAGTTTACCCCCATTTCCTTTAAGCTGGCTCCTTCAACCTTAGAAAGGTTAACAGGAGGCCAGAAAGCGTCTGTTCATTAAATGGCCGTTAGAAGCAAAGTCATGTTTTCCCTTAATTAGACTCTGTTCCCCATGAGAAGCGAAGTTGGACAAATGGCTCCAGAAAGCACAGTGTATTTATGTAGGTCCTATCGCCTGAATAATTGAAGTTTATTGATCCCCAAGTGCCTAATGGAATTTCTTCCTGTGGAAGGAATGCAGCTCACACATTGATCTGGGTTAAGCCAGGGTAATGAGGGCTTCCTGGGGCCAGATTGCATGTTGGGGGGATGTCTTTAGCAGAATGTTTGGGCATGTGTACAGAGCTGGCTCTCAGCTGGCAGGCATAGCAACCAAAGACAGGGCTTAAAATGGACAAAGAATCCTTCGTTGGACTTGTTCAGAAGGGGAGAAGGTAGCCGCTCTTCAGTGGACAAAAGTGAAATAGGATCAGAGATGAGAGACATTCCTGAGAATCATAGAAATGTAGGACTGGAAGGGGCCTCAAGAGGTCATCTAGTCCAGTACCCTGTACTGAGGCAGAACTAAATAGAAGAGACCATCCCTGATGGGTGTTTGTCCAACCTGTTCTTAAAAACCTTCCAAGGATGAAAACTGCCCAAACTTCCTAGGCCATTTGGTCTAGTACATAGCTACCCAGGAAGTTTAGGAATCTTTCCCGCATATCTAACCTAAATCTCCCTTCTTGTCCTGTCGTCAGTGGCTAAGGAGAACAATTTATCACCATCCACCTTACAACAACCTATTATGGACTTAAAGACTGTTTCCATGTCCCCTCTCAGTCTTCTCTCTTCCAGGGTCAACAAACCCATTTTTTTCAGTCTTTCCTCAGTCATAGGTCATGTTTTCAAGCCCTTTCATCATTTTAGTAAGGCACACATGAGGTGTGGGCATAGACAATATCTTTTAAACAGCATTTTGGGCTATCCATTATCAGCAGTAGACTGGGATCCTACTGGGGTGTGCGCTAGACACACAGTCACTGAGGAAGATCCTGCCTCCAAAGAGTCCATCATCTAAAAAGACAAGATAGACAAAGGGCTTTTCTGTGTGGAGAATTAATGCCTGGCAAGCTGTGGTGCAAATCCATAGCACACTAACCTGCTGCGTGGACCCTGCTACCACACAATAAAAATTCCAGAGTGGACATTAAACTATTCCCCATTCATGAGGACACACAAGGAACAGGGCTGGAGCCCACCCACTCATAGGACTCACGGTCCTCCAGGATTGTTTTAGAGTTTCCAGGAATGAAAGCTTAATCTTTAATTAAAGATTATGTCATGAGATAAAGCCTCCAGGGATACACCCAACAAAAGCTGGCAACCCTCCCGCATCCCTTCAAAAAAGCAATTCCAATGGATTCTGCCCCCTTGAGATCAAAGTGGCTTCATTCCTTCTTCTGTCTGGAATGATGGGTGAATGTGTCCAGTGGCCTAGGAAACAGGAGTCTTCTGTCTGCTGAGGTGAAGATGCAAACTCAGGACTGTCAATGGATAAATCTCCTGCAGCCAGCAATTGTGCACAGAGTTAAATAATGAAGAGAATGGCCGGCTGTAAAATGCCATTGAATAATAAACGTGCTGCCAGTCACTGCAACTTGGAAATGATGCCCGTCGGCAGAATAGGTAATAAAGAATGACTGTGGATTACAGGAGAGTTGCACGTTACTGGCAAGGCCAGTCTGGGAGCACTCAATCTTGGCCTGCTGCAGAGCTCATGGAGGTCTTCCCAGGAGTCCAAGGCTGCACCTGGTTAGGATCAAACAGTGGTAGAGACAGGGCCTGTGGCATGTACAGCTCTCAGTCTGCAATGGGACCAAGCTGCTTAGCCCAAGATTGAGCATCGCCCATTATGACCCTGAAGGCAAGCCTGGAGATTGCTCTGGGGGGACTCATGGTCTCATTTGTCCATTCCTGCCATTGTATATACATGGTTAACATACAGTATTTAGGGATGTTCTCTTTCCCTTAGCTTTCTCCAGTAGTATCCATGACAATAATTCACCCACAAAAACATGTCCCCAGGTTAGAATTAAGGTTAGAAACGTAGGGCTTGTCCACACTGAATCCACTGCTTTGGATTCCATGGATCGACACGGTGGGATTAATTGAATGGCCAGTGGAGACCTACTCAATTGATCCCAGAAGCGCTCTCCGTTTGATGCACTAACTCCACCCACTCTCCTGAAAAGACTAATGCTGCATCAAACAGAGGGCATTTCCTGTTGGTGCAGCCGGTGAAGGTGCCACAGTAAGGGAGGGAAAGTAAGTCATTGGGAGATATGCATTCTGCAGTATGTAGCATGTGTATCTCCCATCGACCTGGCACGGCAGTGTAGATCAAGCCATAAACTTCTTAACCAGGAAGTACCTCATTGTGATGTAGCTCAACCCTCGGAACTGATGCAGCAAGCCTAGAGATGCTCGGACTCAGCCCTGGCACAAATTAAGCACCTAGCAAGTGGCAACTTCATCTTAATGCCCCAGTGGCAAGATCCTAAGAACCAGCTAGTTTTCCAGGAAGTGGTGAGCTAATGCCCTGCTTAGACCGTGAACATGTATAGAGGATGAATAATTATTTAGTTCAACAAAGAGAAGGTAAAGGGGTGATTACAGTCCTTTGAGTCCATAAGTACCTAAATACGGAACAAATATTTGATAATGGACTTTCCAGCCTGGCAGAGGAGGGTCTAACACAATCCAATGGCTGGAAGTTAAAGCTAGCCAAATTCAGACTGGAAATGAGGCGTAATTTTTTTTTTAATCTGTGAGAGTAATTAACCATTGGGACAATTTATCAAAGATTGTGATGGATGCTCCATCACTGGCAATTTTTAAATCAAGGCTGGATGTTTTTTTAAAAGATCAGCTCTCATTCAGACAGGAATTAATTCATTGCTAGCACTATGCAGGAAGTCAAACTAGATGATCGCAGAGGTCCCTTCTGGCCTTGGAATCTAGGAATCAGTAACAAGGGAAGGCTATGCCCAGTCTGTCATTGAACTGATGTCCCAAAATCTCCCTCCCCTAAACCATCTCAAATGAGGAAAACTTTCACCAAACTTATTATTTTAATTTTATTTTTCATCTTTCTTAATATGTCAAAACTTCAACATGAAACTTCAAAAATGTGATTTATTTTAATTTTTTCCTCAGTTTCTTTCCCCATTTCCCCTACTGAATGCTGTAGGATGGCTATTGGCTTTGGTGTGGGGAGGGTGCAAATGTATTTTGATTTTTTTTTTTTCTTCACTTTTTCATCCCCTCCCCTTTTTGTACTCTGTAGCTTTTCAAAAATTCCTCAACTTTGGTGAATTTCAAGAGCAGCAACAGGAAAAATGCAATTCTGTTCCTGTGCCCAAATCGAGGCAGCTTTGAAAAGTTAGAGTAGAAAAAGGACAGGAGAAAAACTAAGGCAAATGAAAAATAGGAAAAGAAACTCTCCCAGACCTGGATGTCAATTATCCAGGTACATCAATGGAAAAAAGGGAACAAAAATAAAAACCACAACATTTTGAGATTAAAAAAAGAAAGTTGAATGCCAAATTTAAAAACCAAATAATTGTTTTTGGAATGAAAATTATTTTAACATTGTGAATGAAACCATATTTTGGACCAGATCCTCTTGCTGATTTGCAGAGGGATTCAAAAGCCAGAGCTCTGAGCCCAGGTATGGGAGTAATTTTTAGGTAAAACCGATTTTGTTTGTTGTCAGACTAGCCCCTTGCAAACCTTAAATGACAAAAGGAGGATAAAAGCATGCTGAGTCTTTTGTCCGGACCTAGATGATCCACTCCAATCCAGTGACCTTACTTGATGTCAGGAACTGCAGCTACTCTTCTACCGCTGCCTGGATTCTCCAGTGTTTGTTTTAGATCTGCATGTGCTGATTCCTTTCAATGCTATGCCACAATTCACATGACTCTGATTACAGTGACTTCACCAGAATAATGCAACTGGGAACAGAATAGAAACAAAGATCCCGATTTCTCCAAGGCTCCTGGCGTTCAGATCCGGAGCTTAGCTTCAGCCCAACTCTAGCTCATTGAGTAGCAAATGAGACCCCACAAGCTTAACGAAGGAGCAGGGCAAATCTCTCATAGTTCTTTGCCAGCTTCCCACATTCCCTGGGCCAGACACATTGCTGGGGTAAATCATCAGAGCTCCTCTGCACTCAGTGAGTCTTGGCCCCTTTATGCTGTCTTTGGGAAGGGAGGGGTTATGGTACTCGAATCTCCATGCGGTATAAAACATGACATGAACGTTTTTAATGGTTATGCACGTGTGACTCTAACTAGCTACCAAAGAGTGCAGTAATTAATTACTGTTCGAACTTCATTAATCTTGATTTATTACAGAGAATCTGTTTCCTGCACTTTCTTATTTCACAGCTTTCAGGGAGGCAGGAATACTCCAATGCAAGCTGTGTCAGGCTCAGTTACAATGAGATGGATACTCCTCCCTGGGGCCCAATTAGACTCATATATAGATATGTCTACACTAGCAATTTAGGGCAACTTAAAGACCTTTAAATTGACCTAAATTACTCCCTGTCTACACCAGACTTTCCTTAAGTCGACTTAAGAAATTCCTTAAGTTGACTTAATGAAAGCTTAATTCAACTTAATAACTACCGCTCATTAGGTCAACTCCTTAAGTCGACTTACGGACGGTGTGGACGGGGAGTAACCCTTAAGTAGACTTGATTAAGTAGACTTAATGCCAGTGTGGACAACTATGTCCAACATTAAGTTGACTTAATAAAGTCAACTTAAAAGGTAGCCACTTTGTTAAGTCGACTTAACTTTTTCTAGTGTAGACATAGCCATAGACTCTACCTCCTACACAAGGCAGGCCACAAAACATCACCCACCCACTCCTGTAAGAAACCTCTAACCAATGACTGAGTTATTAAAGTCCTCAAATCACAATTTAAAGACTTTAAGATACAGAGAATCCACCAGCAAGTGAGCCATTCCCCATGCTACAGAGGAAGGCAAAAAAACCCCAGAGCTCTATCCAATCTGGCCTGGGGGAAAATTCCTTCCCAACCACAAATATGGCAATCAGCTAAACCCTGAGCATGTGGCAAGTCTCACCGGCCGGTCACCCAAGAAAGAATTTTCTGTAATAACTCAGAACCCACCTCATCCAACCTCCCTTCTCAGGCCACTGGCATATCCACCACCAGTAGTCAGAGATCAGTCAATTCCAAACTAGGCTGTCCCATCATACCATCCCCTCCATACATTCATCAAGCTCAGTTTTGAAAGAAGTTATGTTTTTTGCCCCCACAGCTCCCCTTGGAAGGCTATTCCAGAACTTTACTCCTCTGATGGTTAGAAGCCTGCCTCTAATTTCAAGCCTAAATTTCCTGATGGACCGTTTATAACCATTTGTTGTTGTGTTCACATTGGTGCCATACTCAAATAATTCCTCCCCCTCCCTGGTATTTATCCCTCTGATGTATTTATAGAGAGCAATCATATCTCCCCTCAACCTTCTTTTGGTTCGGCTAAACAAGCCATGCTCCTTAAGTCTCCTCTCATAAGGCAGGATTTTCCATTTCGCGGATCATCCTTGTAGCCCTTCTCTGCACCTGTTCCAGTTTGAATTCATCTTTTTTAAACATGGGGGACCAAAATGGCATGCACTATTCCAGATGGGGTCTCACCAGCACCTTGTATAACGGCACTAACACCTTCCTTTCTCTACTCGATATACCTCTTCTGATGCATCCTAGGACCGCATTAGCTTTTTTCATGGCCACATCACATTGGCGGCTCATAGTCATCCTGTGATCAACCAGTACTCCCAGATCCTTCTCCTTCTCCGTCCCTTCCAACTGATGCATCCCCAACTTATAGGAAAAAGGAGGAGGAAGGAATAATTTCCCAGAAGAATAACTAGAGGGTTCCTGCTCCCTGATCTCAGTGGGTGCAGCTGCTCAGGGTCTTCTGCTACTTAGCTTCAATTCAGCTGTTATGTTTTGTGCAGACTCTTCCTAGTCTAACTACTTCATGGCTATTCCATGTTTTGATTGAAAAACCTACCTGCTTATTGCTTAACTTATTTTGTGGTTTGGAACAGCTACCACTTCCAATTCACCCAGCTGCTAAATGGGAACCTGATCTATTGGGTCAGGACTGTCAAAGATGGTTGGAGGTGACGCTGGGCACATCACTTCCTTGTGTACCACTGGCTATGAAACCGACTAACTGCATCAACCCAATGCGCCATGGCTCAGGGAAGCCCATCAGAGCATAACGTTATAGAGCTGAGTGCTTTAATTCTGCAACCTGCACCTTCTTCGGCTATTGACTGGTGATACTTTATCTGGCATTTTTTGGAACTACACGCAGATCAGGCAGCTCTCCGATGCTGTTAGGTTACCCTTGCTTTAGAACTGGGAACGTTAAGAGGGTCAAGCTCAGAGAGATTTTTCAGACTGACATAGCCAATGACCTAGGGGGCAAATGGTTACTGGCTACAGACGCTAGATGCTAGCTAATCTATCAGCTGCTCTCCTCCTGCTTCCATCAACCAGAGCCTTACGTTGCGGCCCACTCCTACTCTATGGCTTGGGAAGGGAAAGTTGCCATCTTCTCACTGTTTCTGCTGGTGGTATTACCGGTTATTTGACCAATTTTCCTGTCTGCTCAGCTGGAGTGACTGTATACTAGGTTTGTGGGAAGGAAGAACACTGTGTTAGTGTGCCACAGTATACGGGTTCATGGAGATGGGTCCTGAAGTGTCCACAGTGAATGTGGCACGTCATTTGACCACCCTTACCCCAGATGTTTCCTTTTGTACGATCTTCTCATGTAGCAAGGCACTGGACCTGCTCTACAATGCGTAGCCTGGATTGCAAAATGGTACGTTGGTAAAGGCGCAGCTGCGAATACAATTCCATTATTGTCCTACAATTTGTGCTTACAGCTTCGTGCGGGTCTACACGGTGGCAGTCAAAGGGAGATATGCAAGTGATTTTAAGTAACGTGTATCTCCCTTCAATTTCCTAACGGCCTCTTACCTCAGCAGCTCCACTGCGGTGAGTTGAAGGGAAATACTCTCCCTTCGACTCAATGCTCCTCCACTTAAGGGATGGTCTTCAGCAATTGACTCCCTGATTGACTGAGCGAATCTTCACAGACCCCTCAGTCGAACCAGGAAGTTTGAATTGATGGTGCCGTCGATATAGACATGCCCTTAGTATCCTGCATGAGCCCAGGTGTGGCTGTGTTGGTTAGAACAGAAAGGGAGACCTGAAGTGTTGTTCAGAGGCACAAGGATTTATTTAATGGGTGGTGGTATTCTGTCCATGGGATTTACCTGTTCTTCACAGCTGGATTCAGGAGAATTGTAATGCATGAAAGATTATAGTATCAGGGTGGAAGGGCTAAAAGATGAGTTCACCCACAGTGAAGGAGGGCAGTATTTGACTGTGCACAGGTTTTAGGACATGTAATATATATGGGAAAGGTGAACAGTTTCAGTTGCCAACCTTCAAAGAGGTCACTTGCTGGCGAGGTGGATCTCGGATTTTCTCTGTTAGATTACCGATCCAGTTAATATCTGTGACTGCAGTTGTTATTGACTTTCAGCAAATCCTTTGGGAGATGTTGCTACCCATGACTCTCCTTTGCCTTAGTCTCTGCTCCTGAGGTATTTCAGAGGATTGCCTCTCAACGCTCTGCAAATATGCAGGGTGCGTGTTGCTATTTTGATGACATTCTCGTCCATGCTAAGACCTTTCCTGAGATAATGCTAGTTTGGACAAGGTGTTAACCTGACTCTGACAAGCTGGCAGATCCTCAGTCAATGGGAGTTATGCACTAAATCCTATGGAGGAAATCTCTGTGGTTAGCTATGGGTTTGTTTGTTTGTTTGTTTGACTATAATAGGTTTATAGATTTATATTAGATTTTTTTGTCTGTAACTAAAGGAATCTACAGGCCATGTCCTATATGTTGAACTTAGTAAGGCAAATTCCAAAGGTGTAGCCGTGTTAGTCTATTGTAGAAAAACAACAGAGTCCTGTGGCACTTTTAAAGACTAAGAGATTTATTTATCGCATGAGCTTTTGTGGGAGAAAATCCTACTTCGTCAGACGCTTTGAAGACCTCTTCAAAGCGTCTGATGAAGTAGGATTTTCTCCCACGAAAGCTCATACGATAAATAAATCTCTTAGTCTTTAAAAGTGCCACAGGTCTCTGTTGTTTAAGTAAGGCAAGTTAGCATCAGATCTTCCCCCTTTTGCCTTCTTGGGGGGCAGCTATATAGGACTTACTGGCGTAAGCTTTTTTACTCTGATTTCCAGAGGTGCTGAACATCCACCCTTTAGGCCTGATCCTGACCTCACTCTTGATTTACCCCTGCATGAGGGGGCCCCGCAAGTCCTATGTCTGCAGTCAGGAACTCTGCCCCACAGTGCTAGTACAGTTTCCATGCCGTGGGGCATCAAGGCCTTGGGCCTTGCAGAGCCCTTTGGGAACTGAGGAGTTGAAACTGTAGCATGAATTTCACTCTTTTATATATGAGTATAGAATCAGACCCATAGACTGTAATAATCCCACCCAGGGGACGTTAGCAAACACATACTTAATTCATCATGTATAAGGCATTGTGGGTGCCTGACGTTCCCTGCTATTTACATTCCTACCTTTGTTGTGCTGCCTGGGTCTTTACAGCAGATTATGGGGCAATAAAGGCTGCAAGTGAGCTGGTAATTCAAGCAGCCCCTGTGAGCTGCAGAAAACAGTGGCAGAGCAAAGTTAATTCACTGCTGCCTTGGGAGCTGTTCATTTTCTCAGTGGCAGCTGGAGCAGCGCAGAGAAGTTTGATCAACCAAAATCCATGTGCTAGGTGCAGCCATTTAGCATATGGGAGGAGGGGGTCCTGGAGAGGAAGGAGTGGAGGGGTTTGGGCTTAATCAGTGCCCGCCAGGAACGTTTTGCTATGGTTGATCGGATTGGAGTCTTGCTGTGTCCAAAGCTCCCGGGCTTTCGATCACTTGTACTTTGGGGTTTGGCCCATTTCTGCACAATCTCCCCTGCCCTGGTGAAACAGCAAAGCCATGCAAGCAGGTGACTCCAGTCCTGGCTCTTCTCTTTCACCCGAGCTGCTGGACTATGCTAGTTAATTCCACCCAGTTTTCTAGCCTCCTCAAGCGGATGGGCAGTGCACCGTCTCCAGTAACCTCCAGGCTAAGGGACCTGCTCATGTAGCTCCAACAGGAAGGACTTTTGGATCCACAGGTCCTGGGTTCAGTCCTGGCAGAAGATCATCATCTTCAGTATGGGGATGGCCTTGATGATGAGCAGAAGCCTGATTAGGGGAAATGGTGTGCGACTGAGCAAAGGGAAACCTGGGGCTGGATCTCGGGACACGTTTCCCAACAGTGAGAGCTCTTAGAGTGGGGGAATCATCTTCCCAAGGGACAGGATCCTGCATGTGTGTGTTCTCCAACATTGGACTAAAGAGAGCTCTGCATTCTAGGGAATCCTTCTGCACTGGCCAAGGATGGCGACTAGAGGGGACCCAAGTGGCTTTTCTCTGGTCTCATTTCTTTGATCTGTCTTCATGTCTGTCTCGCTCCAGTTTCGTCTTATTGTCTGGTGAATGCACTGGCTGATTGATAGCCTGAACTGTACAGTGCATCCCCCAGTGTTGAATGGCTTCCCACCAGGGCCAGCCCAACCATATAGTTACAAAGGGGTAGGTGAACTAGGCGGTCGCCTAGGGTGCCAGGCTTTAAGGGGTGCCTATTTTTTCTCTATTGAAAAAAAAGTATATTAATATGTTCTCTCTTATAATATGTGGGGGGGAAAGGGGGCGCCAAGAAACCTTGAGCCAGCCCTGCTTCCCACTGTTTACTGATAAATATATGTGGCAGCTGAGACTTCTTCTGTACATCCATAGAGCTAGCCTGTTTACTTGCTTTTATATAATTTCTTATGGGTTTGTTTGTTTGTTTTTATTATAATAGGTTTTACAGATTTGTATTAGAGTATTTTTGCCCATAACGCAAGGAATCTACAGGCCACATCCTGAATGCTGAGATAAGTAAGGCAAGTTAGCATGCATATGTCTGGGGCCTTTAGCCTAGAAAAGTGATGTTCAGAGACAGCAGAGAAGATGCAGTTCCTGTGGGATTTTCTCCCACGATAGCTCATGCGATAAATAAATGTGTTAGTCTATAAAAGTGTCCCAAGACTCCTCATTTGTCTCTGGGGCTGACTCCATCACAGCCTCTCTTTTGGAGAACCACCGGTCAATGTGCACCCATCTCGGACTGGAAGGTGTTGCTTTTAGCTGTTTCTTTTGGCACAGGCTCACAGGGTAGCCCAGGCAGATGTGTACTGGAGGGAGGACAAATAAGGCAGGGTGGCATGGCAGAGATCCCAGCCTCTTAGGGCCAGGCCTTGTTAAGAATTTAGCTGACATACTAGGTTACCGTTGGTAACCTCTCATCCTTATTTAGTGGCCCTCTGATAACCAGAGTCTGAGACAATGGAGTGGGGCTGGGGAGTGAACAGACATCCCATTAACACTCGCCAATCACACACATTTCCATTATTTCACCCCGAAACATTCCCTCCCATTTCTCACATCTTTCTCCTCATTGCCATGCCAGCCTGTACCAGGCAGCCCTGCATACCCCTACGCTCAGAAGTTTGAATCTCAACAAGCCAAGGAGTCCTCGGTCTGTTTGTCTGCAACTTTTGCTCACCCATGTAAACGTTAATAATTGTAGGGGACACGTCATTCTGGACCGGCTCTCTTGTAGCAGAATCAGTGCTCCCCAGCTGGACCCGTTAGGAGGGAGAGTGGCAGCTGGTGCTAATTAAGGGAGAAGGAAATGAGTGGGACAAAGGAGGGTGAAGGAAGTAACTGAAGGGTTTGCTTGCTGACCTGTGTAGACCAGTGGGGAAGTCTCTCCTGGGGAAGAAAGGTGTCCAGGTAAGAAGGTTGGGGAGTTCCACTCAGAAGATGAGGGAAGCTGTGCAGCGAGAAGGAGCTTGGCAGTAAGCAGGCTAGCACTAAAGAAAGCTAGGGACTGTCAGCAGGTGTGGGAACTGACTCTGCTTTTGTGTGGCTGGACTGTGTTTTGGAACTGCTTGAATTGTCTGTGTTAATAAGTCAGCTCTGAGCATGGCTACTGGTCCCAAGAAAGCCCCTTGTGGAGTTCTTGAGAGCCTTGAGGAGGGAAAACTGAGACAGCAGCCTGCCAATATGGTGCCTGCCGAAAGGATATGTCCATGGACTGCTTGGGGAGCTACGTGGCTGGTTCTGCCCTAAGGGCAACACCAGGATAATTGCTGAGTTTGGAAGTGGGCAGGTAAGGGGCCCTTGCATGGGGGTTATTTTGACCCCACCACCTTGGAGGCCCTGGTTTAGAGGACTTGTTACCCTAGTATTGGATTCTGATCTGCCCAAGAAGAGGGCATCTGGCTTGGGGGAGACAGGTGAGCTAGGTGCTCATGGCTGGGAAGGGTGAGAAGGGGGGGCAGGTAGGAAATTGGCAATGAGTCAGAGTGGCACAGCAGGAAGGGATCCAAGCCTATGGAAGGGAAGCAACTGGAGTCTTCTGCATAACAGAAGAAAGAAGTTTTTCTAGGGCTGGTCAAGCACTTTCTGTCAAAACTGTTTTTTTTTCTAAAAACTGGAGATTTGAATAAATGAAATGTTTGATGGAGTGTCCGCTTTGTGCAGAAAATGTTGACATGTCTATTTAAAAAAATGACAGTGCAGTGCCTCATGGGAGTTGCAGTTTGGCTTTTATGCTCCTGTTCTCTCTGGGCCAGACTACGTCTCCCATGATGCAACCTGCCATCACCTCTTGATTCTGGGAGGGAGTACATAGAGTAGTTGTCTCAGAACATGGTGCATTATGGGATAAGTGGCCAAGCCTGGGACCCTGCAACTCCCATGAGGCACCGCAGTGTCCCTTTGAATAAAAATACTCTGGTACCTGGATGGAATATTTTGTCAGAAAGGGTCCTCCTCACCCACACAAAATTTTGCCTATTTTCCAACCAGCTGTAGTGGTTTGTTATGGGGGGAGCAGGCTGGGAAAGGTGCTGTGGTTGGATGGGTTACCATAATGGGCTCTTCATCTGGGGTGACATTGATCTGAGAGCCTGGTGAGAACAGGGCAGAAATAGCAGTGGAAGCTCGTGGGTTCTAGTCCCACCACTGGCTCCCTGTGGGCTTTGTGCATCCAGCTGCAGAGTGTGGATCACCATCACACCTTGTGCTGCAGCACTGATGAGCATTAATTCCTCCCTGTTTTGAGATCTTCATAGAAGGGTGAACTGGTGCTAATATTTTATGGCTGTCTCTCGCAGCAGAGACAACCTGGTCCCTGCAGTTAAGTGACTATTTTGCTGGTTATTGGTCATTCACCTTCACCCGCACAGGAGGCTGGGCAGCATAAAACAGGGAGAAGGAGAAATCAAGATAAGTTATAGATCAGCAGCTTCCCCTTCCGAGCCTTCGGAAAAGACTGCACTAAATGACAGCTTTATATTGAAAATATAGTTATAAATAATAAACAAGGAGTCTGGTGGCACTTTTAAAGATAAATTAAAAGTGTCGCCCGACTCCTAGTTTGTTTTGCTGAACTAAACTAACATGGCTCCCCCTTTACAAATAACAGACGCTGAAATTAGCAGGTAGTGATGGCCCGTGTCACAACCAGCTTTGCTGCGACCTTGTCTGATAGCGTAAGCAGGGTCAAGCCTGAGTCACCTTTGCTTGGGAGGGGTCCAGGGAAAACAGGTTCATGCGTACAGTGGTAACGAATTCAGTAGGCGGCTCCCCCTGTGGAGTAAACAGAAAGCCCACTGCTACTAGAGATGCAGCGCTGGAGATGTTTGGGGGTTAGTAGGTGGCTTTGATCTCTCAGAGCTCATGCCCCAGCATGATGGGGAGCTTGCCATGAGGGGGTTGGTCTTGGCTGATGAGATGGAAAAAGGAGGGGCTGCATATTTGTGGTCAAGACAAAGGCTGTTCTCTGGGATATCCTGGTCAAATTTCCTATAAGGTATTTGCCTTCTTCCCTGTTTTCAGTTGGATACTGTATCCTTCACTTCCTTATCTTAAAGCATTTTCTAATGCTGTGGAGTTCTGCTGCGCTCTACCCCAGGGGTGACTGCATTTCAGTGACGGTGAAGCTTTTCCTGCATATGTGTAAGCGGGGGAATGGACCCGCTATTGTGGGGAACTTTCTGGGTTTGCATGCCACCCCGGTGAAGGTGGGTAGCAGAAGGATCTGAGTCCTTCCTCCCACTTCCTTTACCTAGAGTCCTGCCTGACCACAAGGGCCCTGTTCCCAATCTCCTGTATGGAGGAGTCCCTGTAACCCCAATGAGGCTGGGCCCCAGAATTCCTGGGAGTTGAACCCCCAACCTTATTGTGGTCACTCAGGACAGGGCTAGGGTGTCCACACTCCGGGTGCTGGGTGCTTCCCTGTCCCACCAGTCACTATATACAGCTCAAAGTTATACAGTTTATCTAAACACACAGGAATAATAGAAAATCAAATAAAAAGTTAGAGAAAGTGGAGGAAGGTGAAAGATAAACACCCAGTGCCCCCCCCAGTGTGAGGCACCACTCACAGCATCCCTTGGGTGTGAGGAATGGTTGCAGTCTGTTTTCCACGTTGCAGGCCCTCTGCCAGGGCTGGCTGCACTACAGTGATCCAGGTCATCAGACATGGACTCTGGCACTGGCCACACGTCCCCAGGTTCCAGGAAAGGGCCCTTCTTCCCGTCAGCCCTGCTTACTGTCCCCAGCTGCTCACTGCACCCAGCTCCAGATGGCTCCAGCCCTTGCTTCCAGCTCCACTCTGCTGCTGTAGGTCTGCGCAGTGCAGCTCAGCTCAGCTCTCTGGGCTCCTCCTTTGGCCTCCTGCACCCAGCTCCAGACAGCTCTGACTCCAGCTCTGCTCTGTTCAGCTCAGCTTGGCTCTCTGACTGCTGGTTCAGTAGCTGTGGGTCTGCTCTGCACAGTCAGCTCAGTTCAGCTCTCCTGCCTAGATTCTCTGGCTCCCAGCTGCAGCTTGTTTCCTCCTTAGCTGGGCCCCACTCACTCTCTGGCTTGCCCAGGCATGTCTGGCCAGCTGCAGTTTCAGCTCAGGGGCCGGGGAGCACTCTCCTAGCTCCCTCATTAGCAGTAGTTAAAGTATAATTTGACTGCCCGGAACCCTCTTAATCTCCAGGCCCCCTTCCTGTATTGTCTGGGCCCCCTTCATGCATGTGTGGGCCCCAGCCCAGGTAGGCATTTGCAAACACTTCAGTACCACATGCATCCACATGCACATGTTATTGCTCCATAAAAATATTTATAATTTTTATATGGCGTTTATAGCAATTATTGTCACACACTAGCAAACACTGCATCACACAATAAGTATTGTGATTAACAATGGTGGGGCGTAGAACCTACCAGCAGTCAGGGCAGGGCGGAACATGCCTTCCACTGGATTTTTCTATTTTAGGGGCCCTGGAACTCTGGCCCTTCAAATTTGGGGCCCCTGGAATTGCATTCCAGTGCGTTCCCCCTTACTTTAACCCCTGCTCATTAGGCTGTTCACCCTGTCAATCAGGCAGTCCTGAAGGCTGGAACACTGGCCTCTCCCCCTGGCTCTGGGGGGCTGTTTCAGGGTCCTGCTTCCCCATGGAATGGCCAATCAAAAAGATCCACTCAGTTCAGTAAGGGGCTATCAGTCCCCTTACATATGCATAGGGTGAAGTCCTGGTCCATTGAAGCCAGTGGGGGTTTTACCATTAACTCCAAAGAAGCTCAGATTTGCTATGTGACTAGTCCGATGTGTGGATCATTATTGTGCTGTAAGGCAGTGGTTTTCAAACTTAGGGTCGAGACCCTGTACTGGGTCGCAGACCCTCAGGCACTGGGTCGTGGCACCCCCTGCCGCCGCTGCCAAAAGACTGGAATGCATTGCTCAGAGATGAAATTATTGGGTCGTGAGCATAAATGATTTTTTTCAACTGGGTCACCAAAAAAAAAAAAAAGTTTGAAAACAATTGCTGTAAGGTACACTATTCATGATTACTAAACATCCCCTGCAGCTGGGGATCCCACAATCACATTGTCTTGGGCATTAACACAAGCATGGACTTAACTTTTTTCTTGGTATGATTATTTCAGTGTTTTCCAAGCCAACCATTCCTGCTCTTTTTGAAAACATGGATGTGTTCCTCGCCAGCAATACTGATTCAGAGTGACTGTAGAAACTGTTAGGACAGGAGAAATATTTGAAAACTAATAACTTGCAATGAAATTCCAACAGGATTAGAGTGCAGCTGTGTTAAAAACCGTTACAATGATGAATGCCCGTTAGACTGGAGAGCCCCGTGAACTGTATTAATAATGCACGAAGTTGAAAATTGAAGTATTGGAATATACCTTATCTGATTTAGTGTTACAATTATTGAATGTTAAAGGGATACCAGCATAGATTGCACTATTTATTTATTTATTTAAGCCATTAGATTCCTGGCGGAGAGTGAGAGAGGAAACACAGGGGTTTCATAGCTGGCTAAATGCCATATAACTCAATTTACTACTGGAGATTAGGAATAAAATATTTTTCTTTCCCCCTACTGCTGTCTATGGGGGCTGGAAGACTCGGAGAACAGAACTCCCAACTTGGAGCTGAATGTATTTTAGTAGTGATACAACACTTGCACACCTGCATTCTGCCTAGCCTGCCACTTCTGAGGTCTGAGGCGTAGTAGGGGATAGCCCTGGAGCTGTTCTAACATGGCCCATGCTGCTGTAGCCCCAGTGGGCACATCTGTCTTTTCCATGCCCCCCACTCCTCTGGCCCAGAATTCATCAGGACTTCAAAAGAAGTGGCTTGGGGCCAGGCAGAGGGCCCTGCTGCACCAGGGTATTCTTGGGTGCTGTGTGACCCCTTAGTCCCTGCACTGTGGATACAAAGCAACCACAATTGAGGTCATGGGGGTGGCCCTGGGCTCTAACCCAGCAACCAGCTCATGTCAGATCCTTGTGACTCTTTGAAGGAAAGGCCTTGGCCTGACCCTGCTTTCGTTGACCCCAGCATTGAACCCCCATTGACCTCAGTGAATTAGAATAGTAAAGCTGCCAGATCCGTTACCGTGGTGCTAAGCCAGGGCATGACAAAATTGGCTCCCAGCTAGGCACCAGCAATTTTCTTTTTGGTCACCAGAGATCACTCCTCTGGTGTGTTTCTGCAGCAGAGCTAGAAGCCAGGCTGCAAATCCCAATCGCCCTGGTGACCTGGCGCCCGGGTTTTGTTGAGCCCTGTGCTAAGTGGAACTACAGCGTCAATAGCAAAATAGTTCTGCCTCCATCTGCTCTGGCACAACTACCAGCTGTCCCCACTTTCCTCAATAGGAGGAGATCATCTCAGAGGGGGCTGAGAGGGTTGGGAATGGTCTGTGGTGCCTTGAAGTTGGGCCAGGTTGAGCAGTAAACAATCGAGTCGTTCCCATGTGACAGCTCTTTGGTAATCTGTCTGCGATGGGCAGAGGGTGTCTCGGGGTGTTTCCTAGAGCAGCAGTTCCTAACTCTTCCATACCAGCAACCACCTGCAGAACCCTCCTTCCAGCTAGCCATGAACCCCTCCCCTTAGCAGGCTGGGAAAGAAGGCAAGCCATAACTCCTGGCATCTGCTCACTCCCACCAGGTTCAGAAGCCATGGACAGGGGTCCTGTTTGTAAGCCATGTTGGAGTGGACAGGCAGTTCTATTGAGGAAGCTCTTAGCAGGCCCAGCAGAGAGCAAACATTGAATTGCGATCTGTTTCGTACAGGTGCTTAACCACCGCCATCCCCGTGGCCTCTCAACACCCCCCAGTCACGCACGATGATTAAAGCCTGTCACGCGTGGCTCGGTGTCTCTCCTATCTCTAGCGGGGCGTAGGGGGATGTAGCTTGTTGGAAAAGGGTGGCTGTTGGTATTCTGCAAGGCCGCTGCTGCTCTGTGGGGTTTGACAGGACAGGTGAGAGAAACGGGGCCCAGGGTGATTGCCCCGTTCTCGCCGGCCCCCCCCCCCCCCGGCACAGCCCTGGGCCTAAGACCTTGAATTTGACATGTTGGTCTATGGGAAAGGCCTACTGAGAGAGAAGTACCCAAGAACTGGTTCGTTCAGGGCAGGGACACCCAGTGGGCCAGTGTGGACACCCATGTGCTCTGCTGTCCCTGTCTTTCCATCCCTCTCACGGGCCAAACAGAGCATTTGAAAACCTGCATCTTTTGATGAAAACATTAAAAAGAAATGAAGGAAAACAATATTTGTAGGTCTTTTTTGGGCAGAGGAGGGAAGGGCATTTCTCAAATAGTTCTCTATATAATAATCTACACCAGCTCCTTCTTCTGAGCTTGTAACCGCGCCCAGCACATGCTCCTGGGATCTGCCCTGTGCTTCTGCCATCAATGAATCCCGTAGAAACCGTTTGTAACTGGAACGCTAATATGAAGTATGCGCATTGTACTGGACTGCTCAGTTCTGGCATATGGGGAAGCACATTACCCCTTGGCTCCATTTTTAGCGGCCAATGGAGCAGGTGGTGTGTTCCGCTCCCTCCGCTTGGAGCTGCCAAGATTAGGCAGGCCCGTGGTTCTCCTGGCTGCCCTCTTAGTTACATATCAGCTACTGTGACCTCGCAGCAGATTGGATTGCTCCCGGCTCTTGGGCACCCACCAGCAAATCTTCCTTGTTCGGATGATCGAGGCATGGAGTTCTGTGCGCTGCTGGAGGATGGGAAAGCAGCAGGGCCATCTGCTGAAGCAGGGAGTGAGAAAGAGGAAGCCAGTTGCGCTCAGCAGGGCTGATGGCTCATGACCAAATGGCTCTCCTCCCCCCCCCCCCCCCTCCCCAGCCCTCCTATCGGCAGTGATTTTATGAAGCGGGTGGGGAACATGGTAGAAATTTGGCTATCGGCAGCTGCAGTGAGAACTCTGTAGTGGGGCGAAGGAAGCACACTTCTGGGCCGTGTCCTTCTGCACAGCGGACAGCCCCCCAGTCTTGGTCCCCTTATCAGTCCCTTGCAGCTCTCGCTCACTGCGCCTTTGTCTAGGCTTACGTTTTGCCGGCGTAGATATGTGGGTTAGGGAAAGATTCACCCCACTCCCTGACCGACAGAGCTGCCCCAGCAAAAGCCTTCGTGTATGCAGCAAGAATCTGTTTCCAGTGTAACTTATTCTGGCCAGGCAGCGTACCGACAAACCCTTTCGATTGTAGACAGGGACTCGGAGAGAGTGGGGTGGGGTAGTGTTTGAAGGCTGACCTCTACACACAAGGCGTTATAAGCTGTGAACAATGAAGTGGGGGAGGAGGAGTAGGAGGGGGTGCAGTTTCGATTCCTTGCTAGTCCACATACTCCCTTTGTGAGCTTGAGAGAGTCATTTCCCCTGTCTCTGCCTATGTCGTCCATCTGTAAACGGCATTGCCCTATCTCCCTGTAGCACCCCCATTAAATGGCTGCTACGTTCCACCCTAGAGGCAGGCTACGTGACCTTCTCTGGGCCAAATCCCATGGGAGGACGTGTGTCAGGGCTTCCCATTCAATCTGATAGTAATTTACACCCTCCTTGACCACGCGGTAAATGATCAGGTGAGATACAGGGAAGGCTCAGGCCCAGGAAGAGAGGCTCACATTGTCCCATTGTCTGTATACAGCGGGGGGTGTTGGTGTCCAGCGCGATCAAGCCTGCAACTCCAACCGGCTGCAAATTCATTTAAGAGCATCTGAACGGGGGCAAAAATCTGAGTATGCAGTTTCACAGAGCTGCCCTTAAGTGAATAAACACCCCTTTATATCTGTTTAAAAACCAGCCACTTGAGGACTGGCCAGCACCTGGTTCCATCAGGAGTCACCCAGGATAACAACTTGACATCCTCAGTGAGCTCCATAATGGTGGTGCGTGTATGTCAGTTAGTCATTTTCAGAGGCGTTTTTGTTTGGGGAAGGAGCTGGATGTGGGTGAATAAACACAAGCCATCAGGGGTGTCAAATATAGATAGAAATTAACATAATCTCCATTTCTTGCCATTCTGGTCACCGTTGAGAACTGGCTTTGCAAATCAAGGGAGCAGTGTCTTGGAAGGACTGAGAATGTAGTTTGTGATTATGTTGATTTAAATAGGATTGGGGCCTCATTCTGCCAGGCCCTGCATATACATATAGGCATAACAAGAGACCGTTCCTGCTCCAAAGAGCTTATGACCAAGTCTCCTAACTCTCAGGCTGGGGTCCCATCCACTAGACCACACTGTCTCTGCCTTTCTAAATCTTTGCTCACTAGCCCACTTTGGAAGCATGTTTTAAATCCAGCTCTCTAGGAGACCGATCCAGTTCCCATTAAAGTATTTCAGTCCATGGCACTTTCTCCATCTACAAGTTGGGGTCAGGCAGCTAGGAAGGCTTACGATGTGCATACTGTAGCACCTTAGGGCAGGGCTTGACAAAATTGGCTCCCAGCTAGGCGCCAACAGTTTTATTTTTGGTTGCCAAAGGGTGCTCCCCCCACTGCATTTCTGCAGTGGTGCTCGGAGCCAGGCTACAACCTGGCACCCACGTTTTGTCGAGTCCTGCCGTAGGGCCCTAGACTAGGGCTTCTTTGTGTTAGGTGTTGTACAAATTCAGAGCAAAAAGAGGGTCCCTCCACCAAAGAGTTCACAATCTAAGGAAGGTCATTAGCCATTGGAACAACCTGGCAAAGAATGTGGTGTATTCTCCAACACTTGGCGTCCTTAAATCATGACTGGACATCTCTTTCTAAAAGATAAGTCCCAGTTCACCTGTGTGCAACGCAGGAAGCCCTGGATGAAATTTTCTGGCTTGCCTTACACAGGAGGCCAAACTAGATGGTCAGAACATCTGGCCTTAAAATCTATGATTTGCCAGCTTCTTTAATGGCACAGCTGCCTCTGCCTTTATTACCCTGGTGGTGTCCACGCAGCCTCCATCTGCAATGGCATTCCTCAAATATCCACTCTCCACAGGCAGCAAATAATAGTCTGATGGAAAATCATCTCCCGGGCAAGTGCCAGTCATCCCCTGCTGCCACACAGGCCTGATGGGTGCTGCTGTGCTCAGTCAGTTTCTTCTGCAATGTCAGGTGCCTGGGAAGCTGTGTAGAGTGAAGTTGGGGGCAGAGAGGAATGGGGGAAAGATGGGACTGGAACGATGGAACTGAGACTCTTTGCTTTAATTCAGCGATGGCCTTAGTCATTCTTCCAAATAGAAGACAGGTAAAGAAAATGGACGAGCCATCAGAGTCTTGTTCCCACATATCTGGAGTAGTCCCCATCTGCTGAGGACGTCTGTTACTGCTGACGGTTCTGGGCACGGGACGCTTTTGCTCAAGCTGCACGAGACGTTCCCGGTTTGATCCCTGGTGTCTTGGCTATGAGAGCTTGGCACTTCCGCACGCGGCGTAATTGGAGTACATCTATTTATGCCAGCAAGTGCACGTGTGCTGTCGAGCTTGAAGGAACAAGGACCAATTGCAGCATTTTCTGGAGCCTTAACCCATCCTCCTTTGTGGGGTGGGAGGGAACTCCCTTCCACCTAGCTGACTTGAGGAGGATGTTGACATGTGTGGGGCGAGGTGGCTTTGGCTCTCACCTGGAACAGGATTTCACAGCTTCACCTCAGGGCAAAGCTTCTGGGCACATCCTTCCCTGCCCACCCCACTGTAGTAGGGAACGCTCTCCCGTCTGCTGTGGAGCTGGCTTCCTGAGGCCTCCTCTTGGCTGGGTGGAGTAGAGCGGGGCTGTGAGTCCAGGGTTGGGAAGAGCTCTCTTCATTCAGGAGCCCAAGGGATTCCCAGCAGGTCACCAGCCTCCTTGCTAGAGAGCCCTGACAGAGAAACTCTTCAAGGCGATTAGGGGGATCTGCTTTTAACTCCCCTTTAATTTAACCCCTGGAATAGCCTAGATTAGAAGCAGCAGGCCAGAGCAGGGTGTGCCCTTCCCACTGAGTTATGGCCATGCCAGAGCCAAAGGCACCTTCTTTGGAGGAAAGGACAGAGAGATGAGCAATTGGTGAAGACAGACAGCTGTGTTAAAGGGGGGGGGGGGGGAGAATCACTTGAGTTTACATCTTCCTGCAGCCTGACATGCTGTGACTTATAGCTTGGTGTGGCACCGTTCTGTACGCTGCGGTTGGGCTGTCGAGGGAGGTGTGCCAGGGCTGATGAGGTCAGTCCAGGCGTGTGCAGCACATCTTTCCCAGCCCTGTTCAGAGTGCTTGGCTTGCAACTTTCAAAGGTGGAGAGGAGGAGGAAAGACTTAACAAAAAAAAAAAAAAAAAAAATCACCACTGCATTGCAGTACCTTTGAGATTGCCGGCTGCTGATGGGACTGCTCATGATGTTTTATGCTCCGCGCAACTCGGCCGGCTTCCTCCTAGGGAGCAGTGCAGATCACTTGCCAACTAGAAGGGTCATTTCAGGTACCCACTGAGCCACGCAAGCTGGCGGTCAGTTTTTATGGGTGTGTGTAACAGAACATATGTATGTAAGGAGACAGAAAACTCATCTCAGGAATATAATATTAACCGATTGTCACTATGCAGCGATGTACCAGGATCTGCACGGCTGGGTGTACGCAAATACCATTTCCACAGTGGTTCTCATCCTGGGGTTCTGCAGGGATTGGCACTAGGAGCGATGCTGTTCAACCTTTTTATCCGTCAACTGGCAGTAAAGATGAAATTGCTGCTGGTAATTTGCAGATGAGACAAAGGGTGCAGTGGCAAATAATGAGGAGAGGGCAAGCTGGGTGGCTTGGGAAACTGGGCCCATTCAAACAAAATGGGTCGTAATACAGCTAAATGCAAAGTTAGATGCCTGGGAACAAGGAGTGCAGCCCGGACATACAGATGGGGGGCCTGTATGTAGCCCAGGATGCAAGAACTGAAAAGGACTTGGGGGACAAGCAACTGAACACGAGCTCCCACAGTAATGCTGTGACCAAAAAATCTACAGCTTCTCCCCTGGTTATACCGCCGAGGATTTCAAGGGCAAGTCGTGACGTGGCGGGGCAGAACTGGTGAGACCAATATAGGACTAGCGTGTCCTGGTTCGGTGTCAATGTTTTAAAAAGGATGTTGAATAGTTGGAGAGGGTGCAGAAAAGACCCACCAAAAAATCAAGGTCTGGAATACTTAACGAGGTGCCTGAACATAAGCCTTTGGGACTGCTCACCAGGTAGGGAAACTGAGGCACCAAAGAAGGGTCTTGGCCAAGCTTACACGGTAGGTCTGGCTGGTGCTTTAACATCAAAGTCTCTTGAGTGGATAAGTGCTAAATTCCAGGCCTTCCGAGGATCATCCTTGGGTTCTAATTGCAGTTAAGTTTCTGGGAGCGAAACCCTGGCTGCATTGAAATTGATGGCAAAATTCCCATTGATTCCATTGGCTTTGTTTCCTTGGGAAAGGAGTGTGGTCTAGCGCCTTGAGCAGATACACTGTAGTCAGGGCTCCTGGGTGCCATGCCTGACTCTGAAAGGGGAGCATGGTCTGATGGTTAGAGCAGGGCCTAGGCATAAGTGCAGTCCTGGTTGTTAAGGCTTTCTATGCTCAAGAGCTCAACTGAAGTGAAGCACCTTGAGAGCCTCCGATGGCAGGTGGGAAATGAGGACTCGCTAAGAGCAACTTGGGGGGTGGGGGGTGGAAACGAGTCAGACCCTGATTCCTTGACAATTTGGGGGACAAATGGCTGAACATGCCCAGGGTTCTGGTGTTTTGCTTGATTCTGCAGTGTGGGGGCAACTCCCCAGGTAAATCTAATGCTTGAGGGGAAGGATGCCCAAGTGGTTAGAAAACCGGCTTGTGGTTTAGGAGACAGGTATTTAAGGACCGAAGTCCCACTGATTTCAATGGGATTAGGCACATGAATACCTTTTGAGGAGCTGGGCTTAGTCGCCATACCTGTTTCCCATCTATTAAGAGGTAATTTGAGCATGGTCTGCAAAAAGCTGATGTGGAAGAGATTTTTTTGATAGACAGCTTTGCGACTTACCAGATCAAGGGGCTAGCAATGCAATGGCAGGGGGCTGAAACGAGACAAATTCAGAATAAGGGCACTTTTCAGCTCTGAGGAGACCTAACCATTGGAACAACTTAGTAAAGGACATAGTAGATTCTCTATCGCAGAGTCTTTAAATCAAGCCTCGGTGTCACACTGTAGCTCAACCAGAAGTTATGGGCCTGATGAGGAAATTGCTTGGTGAATTGCTCCAGCGTGTATTATGCAGGAGGTCGGACTAGATTCTCCTAAGGGTCTTATTTGGCCTTGAAATATGGGGGCAATTCTGGTGGCTTGAAAGCAATGGAAGTTTTATCATTGATTTCAGTGCGGCCAGGACTTCACCCTATGAAACTGAAGCTCAGAGAGGAGAAGGGACTTGTCCAAGGTTGCGCGGTGAGGCAGTGTCAGAACAGGGAACAGAACCCAGGAGTCCTGATTGATAATAATACGTAGCAGATTAATGTGATGCTTTACCGGGCCTTAGAAATGTAGAAGCATTAATGGATCATTAACCACTAATAAGCTCATTCATTATCCGTGCTAGACAGAGGCAATCAAACACTGTGCTCCGGGGCACAAGCTGACCAGTGTAGAGGTCAGGAAGGAAATAGATAGAGCTGGCTGGGGGATGACCGTCTTTAATTCTGTGATGACCTTCATGGGTTTGCAATTTTATTCTAATACAGAACAAAACTTTTCAGACCCCTTTTGAAAAACAAACAAGCAAAAAACCTGTTGAAACATCTGATCAAAGAGGGCAGCTTCTTGATTCAGGTCTCTCTTCTCCTGCCTCTCTGGAATGGAGCAGAGTCCACCTTGGACCTTAGAAACCTTTGTCAAAATCTTTACACCTCATGAAATGTTCTGGCTTCTTTGGACCAGCGTATTTTGCTGGAACCTGTTTTGTTGCAAATGTTCCGACCAGTTCTAGATATAAACACAACTGCTGGGGTATTAGAGAATTGATCCCAAACTTGGCTTCACTGGTCTGCTCCAATCTGGCAAATCCCTACACTCTGCTGTCTCCCTGCTCTGTGTCTGCAGTTCCCTGCCCCTTGTCCACATGAGCCTTTTTGTGCTAGGGAAACTTGGACACTGGAGCTGCTGCATTTCTTAAGCTATAGAGGTGCAAATGGACTCCCAAAGGCCAGGAGCTACGCAAGATTTGAAATGGCAGCAGCAGAGTGTGCTTGGGTTGATGAACAGCATGTAAACATAGGTGATCAAACAGACGGATGGACAGCACGCTGGATTGAGATCCATGTGGTGTAAGGTACCCCTCGAATCCTGTTTTGCAGCCTTTTCATTAGACAAGGGATACATCCAATCGAGCATCTACACTTTCCCGTCAACGCAGCGCCGTGCCACCCGAGAGGGTGGTTTTATTGGATCGACTCCTGGATCCGTTGAGTGTGTGTCTACTGACCATTCAGTCGATCCAGATAAATCGATCTGATGGCAGTGAAGATAGAATACCAGGATGCAAGGAGTGCTTTCATTCTTGCTAAGAATTTCCTTTGGGCAGCTCTTCTTGTTAGCCCTGCAAATATTTGCTGTTCTCTGCAAAGTCAAGTCCGTGTCCCAAAATAATTCTTTGAGCTGCTTACCTCTTATGCATTTGGGATCTGTTTAACCCAGTGTTTCCAAAATGTGTTGGGACCCAAGGGCGGGAGGCAGTGAGGCTGTAGGAGGTCTCAGGCCTGGTGTGGAGATGTCTCATGGGGCGGTTGGAGAGGAAGCCAGCCTGGCAGGAGCATGCAGTGGTGGCTTTGCTAGGCCTGGTTCTCCACTCTGGGTGTTGTGACCTGGGAGAGAGGCAACTGAGACAACAAACCCGAGTGGTGCTGCTGCCCCATACCCCAGGTCGCAGCGTGTCTCACTCAGATTTGGCCTGGTCTCTATTAGTCACGGTGGAGGACGGCCAGATGCTGCAACCCAATGGATCACCGCCCACTCCCACACAGCTTCAGATGCCAGCTTACGGCCTTGGTCCTAATATTCAGAGCAGTGAACCAATCAAGTCCCCGCTGCTAAAGACTGAATTCTGATCTAAGACAGATTATGGTAGCTAAGCTTCTCTGGGGTCACGCAGCTCACCCATGCTCCATCCTGGGTCCCTGGGCTGGCCCCAAAGATGGGGCAGCCGTAGAAGCTGAGTAGAATGTGGAATGGCGGCAGTTCCATCTAAGCAGCCTCTGAGAGCGCCGAGCCGTGAGGAAGGGAGTGGCTGTGCATTCAAGCTGGATGGAGAGACATTTTCTGAGCTGCTGCCAACTCCATGCAGACCCATGGGCAGAGGCAGCAACATCTGGTTGTTTCCCCAAACCTGCAGCAATTTCAGCCTGCGGCGAGGGCCTTCTCCTCAAGGTGATTAGCACATAAATTACCTCCAACCACTTGCAACCTTTCCATTACTCAAGATCATTTTAACAGTGCCAATAAAGCGGAGCGAGTGGGATGGAGGGAAGAGTTAGCAAGGAGCTGGCCAAGCAAAAGTCACACCCTGTAGTGCTCCATGGGTGTGCTCCCTATCTCCCAACTCCAACCGCTGGCCAGGCTGGGCTCCTGCACAGCCTGTCTTCCATCACCCACAAGCGGGAGAAGAAGGGATCTATGCCCTTAAGGCCTGGTAGTGTTAGAAGAATAATAGCTCAAAGCTTTTGCTGAGCTCTGTCATGCCATTGAGGGAAACGCTACTTTCAGTGACAAGGAGATAGACTGGGAACTGGGTTCAAATCCTCCCCAAACTCCTTGGATAACTGGGGCAATTCAAGGGCTTAATTTCAGTCTAGGTGCTCAGCACCCAGTTAGTTCACCCTTTCCTTATGGACTGCTCTCTCTGCAGCTGGGTCCTGGAGACCAGGGCTGGGTGCTCGGGCAGCAGCCCTCGATCCTAGATCTCCGTTCTCCACCTCTGCAGAGACAGAGGGCTGGGATTTGTGGGCAGAGAGGCTGCATTGCAAAGGCACCCCCAGGCTGTCCTGGTGGGGTACGGGTGAGCAGTGATGGGGCAGGAGGAGCTTTCGTTGATATGGGTCGGTTTGGATCATGTGTATTCTTAAAGAAGGGACGTTGATTTATCCCTGTGCCCAGAGCCCTGGCTGGGCAAGTGCTTTAATGTTTGTTTCTCTCTAAGACGTGCAGGTGATGGATGGAAATGTGGTGGATGGATGGAGTCTTATACATTGGAATAAATAATAAATAACGCGCCAAGCTGGGCAGGAGGCCAGACCCACTCCTTGTGCTGAGCGCTCATTCATCAAAGGCAGGGCTGCGCCAGGGGCTGCCTTGCTGAATAAGCACATCGGTAAAACCCAGGGAGCTGGAGGCACCGGCTGCCGCTCTTTGTGTTGGAATTCCCAGGGGATTTCGGTAGAACGGCAGCGTGGTCTAGTGGGTACAGTAGTGGGCGAGGGCTTGGGACAACTGGGTTCTGTGCTTGGTTTTGCCTGTGACCTTGGCTATCATTGTCACTCTCTGACTCGGTTCCCTTCCCACCCTAGCTCTAGACTGTGAGCAATTTGAGACGGGGGCTGTTTCTTGTTTGTACAGCATCTGTCTTGGTTGAGGCTTCCAGGTGCTCTGCAGTACTAATAATCCGTAGGCCTTTAGATCTCAATGCACTGCACAAGAGCATGTGGTTACTAGCACCCTGGCACAGATGGGACCGGAGGCCCAGAGAGGCTAAATGATTTGCCGTAGGTCACACAGGCAGTCTCTAGCAGGTCAGGGAATTGAACCCAGGTTTCCTAATTCCTAGATTAGCCTCCTAACACTGGGCCATCCTACCATTAGTGGGCAGATGGCCTAAAATAGGCAGAGCTTCGGGTCAAAAGACTGAGTGGGAGGGGTGGAGTTAGGAGACGCTTGTGCTATTCTGGAAACAAACAGATTTACTACCAGTTTCAGGCACCCACGAAAGCTCATGCAAAAAATAAATGTGTTTAGTCTTTAAAAGTGCCCCAGGGCTCCTCGTTTATCATCACTAGCAGTAATTGCCCGGACACGGGAGAAGTGTTCCCTCCACTGCAGGTGGCGTTCCACAGCTGTACTTGGTGCCCCTTGTCTGTAGTATTGGGTGAAACATGGACAAATGTAAATCTCTTATAAATGATCATTTAGGAGTGAGAGACCACAAAGCTATTGTACCATCCCGGACAAGTGAGATTCTGCTCAGGACTAGCGTGTGCTGTGATAGCAATGGGGCTGCAGGTTAGGGCTGAAGGATGCTGGGAAGCTCAGGGCTGGAGTAACGGGGAAGTGTTGAAAAATTCACTCAGATTTTTTGGCAAAATGAGCCAGGGGCCAGCTGGAAGGAGTCCTGGTGGGACATTAGAAGAGTAACACTATGTAGTTCAGGGAAGCAGGGGCCATTGGAGAACATAAGTCTGTAAAAACTTGGAAGTGGAATTTGTTGAACTTCCAAACAGGTGGCTGCGTTAGTCCAGTTCAGCAAAACAAACGGAGTCCTGGGGCACTTTTAAAGATGGACAAATGTATTTATTGCATGAGCTTTTGTGGGAGAAAATCCAACTTCTTCAGACGCTGGAAGATGAAAGTGCCACCAGACTCCTTGTCTGTTCCACCAAAATGTTGTTGCTCTGGGGGTCTGGTTTTGTGTTTTAACAGAAATCTGTTTTGTTTTTTCTAGCAAAATAGAAACATTGTGGGGAAAAAAAATGTTTGAAAAGTTTCTGCATTTTGCCCAAAGCATTTCCAGCCTGGGGGCTTTCAGGTTTTTGACAACAAGCATTTTGGGGTCCGAGGGGGGTGTTCTTTGACATAATCTCAGTGAGAGAGGTGGGAAATCATTTTGGGGAAACTGCTGTTTCTGAGAGGTGCAGTCAGTTGAGAAGGGGACAGACTCTTTGATGTGAGCCCTGGCACAGGTGTGGGTGATTAGGGTTGAGTCTTAACGAGGTAAGAGGGAACAGCTGGGGACCTGGTACAGGGAGGTGTATTGGCTGGGCAGGAAACTTTCAGAAATCGCTGCCCCAAAAGAAACAGAAGGTATGCTGGGTGATTAGTTTGTGATCCAAAGGCCGTCTGCCGCTTGCCTGCTGCAAAAACCACGTAGTCTGTCAAATTCTAACAGTGCCACCTTGTGACACCCACCACAGCAGCGTGTCTGGGCTCGATGGTCTGAGCCAAAGCCATTGGAAATCAATGGAAGTCAAACACACTACGCAAAGCATGGAAATCTATGAGCCTCCTGCAACGCTGCATTTCTATAGGGTGAGGTCGTGCAAACTTTGCTAATGGCGGGGTCCACAGGACATAAATGAGCAAGAGCTCATCAATAGGAACAAGGCTTGCAAAATCACCCTGGCCCAGCTCATGAGAAGTACTTAGGTTCTGAACTCCCAGGAGAGCTAATCAGCCAACCTTTACCATCTGAATTCCAGCCCTTAACGTCTGCTTTTGCTGCAAATGCTGCTGCCTTAAACTCATGTGCTAGACAGCGGTTCTCAACCACTGGGTCGGGACACATTATTGTGTCGCCACACAGTGGTAAGTGTATCGCAGAGAGCTGGGGTGGGGGCTGGATTTGGTGAAGGATGGGGTGGGCTGGGTTGGGGTGTGCAGCTCTTCTTCGAGCTAAAACAGAAATTCTGAATTGGATTTTTTAAATTCTTCTTTAGGGTTGCCAGCAATCCTGTTACTAGAAGGGACGTCCCTTATTCTTTCGTCCCCGTTCAACAAGATCGGGAGGTGCTGAGTGCTACAAAAAGCAGCAAGAAATACCCTTGGTGAGTACGGTTTGTTGCTGTTGATGCTTATAATACCCGGAGGAGGGTTGGGATAGGGGTGTTCAGAGAACAGTCCCTTATTTTTTAAATACAGTGTTGGCAGAAATAGTTTGTGAGTCCATTCACCTTTATTATCCTTCTGTCTGGTTCTAAGTATTGGCCCTCCTGTTGTTCTGACCGTGTCTAGAAAGCATGCCGCAGTGTGGGGAAATTCTGCCATCTCTGGGCTATTGCATCTCTAAGAGCTCAACTCCCCACCTACCAGAATCCCCTTCCAGCACCAAGTCCTCATTAAAACACCATTCATAATTGAAAGCATGTTTCCCTAAAGCCTCCAGGGAGTGCTGTTGCTATTTCAACTTTTTTTCCCCTGGATTTAATTCAAATATAAATTCTGCTTCCTTTGAAGCCCTGCGGGGCTCAATTGTGACAAGGCAGATCTGTTTGATGGATCGGTTGGAATCCAGTGAGCCCATTTCTTGATAGATAAAGCAAGGGTTACATAGAGCTAAGAGGAGATATCACTACACACTAGTGGCTCTTTGGTGCCAAAACACGCAAGGTAAAAAGCAAGAGATTTGTTAGATCCCAGAGAAAAATTCAGCATGGTTCCAGTTCCTGGATCAGGAAAGTGATATGGTGTGTGACCTTGGGCATGTCCCAGCTTTCGCCTTTCTGTCTCTTTCCCCTCCTGCTTTTGTCTGTTTCGATTGTGAATGCACCAAGGCAGGGCCCGTGATTGTGTGGCAGCCAGCAAAAGAATGTTTAATCCGACAAAGCCACCCTTCTGCTGTTCATGGCACGCCAGCAAGGAGCAGGGCAGGACTCCCCAGGGTGGTTTTGCTGCTCAAACTGATCGAATTGAAAGCGTAGGTGAATTTCACTTACTCTCTGGCTAGCTACTCAGTGCTCGCTCCTAGAAAGTCTCACTGTAGTGCTGATTGGCCACTTACGTCACTGGGTACCATGGCTCTTCCCTCAGTGGGAACATTTGGACACTATTGGCACTGTTTCTGGCCCCAGTGCCTGGGGCACGTTCACTTTACATTTGCTCTTGAGTGTAAAATCTGTATTCTGCGTGAAATTCGCCCCGGCGCGCAGGGTCAGCTCAAGGCCCTCATGGTAGCTGGCGGTGGCGTTTTTATTTATGTAACACATGTTGGTGGTGGTCATCCCGGCTGCCCAAGTATCTACCTAACAAGCACTAATACTCCTAGATAAGCCGGTCTAGTTCCATCCATAAAAAAAGAGGTGATGCGCCTCAACCGTCACCACCCTCTGTGCTGTTGCCCTTGAGTCAGGCTAATGCTGGGCGCTGTTGACAATCCCACCCAGAGCGGGTAGGAATTAGGAAGTTTTGTGACGTTTGGAATCCGAGAAACGTAGGGCTGGAAGGGACCTTCAGAGGTCAGCTGTCTCCTGTGCTGAGACAGGGCTAAGGGCATCTAACTTAACCCTGATTTGCATTGACTTGGATGCAAGTGATGCAGCGAGATCCCTGGGAAACATGACTGACTTGGTTCTTGGGTTCTCCAAAAGAAACATGTTGTCCCTTAATATCCTAGGGCTTGGCTTTGGAGCTGTCATTCCCTAGGGAGGTCAAGGACACATTGAGTTTATAATAACCTCCCAGATCACAGGACAGCCAATCTGAAGGCTGGCTGTGGATCTCAGAAGCTAGATGATGATGCTTAAAGCCATATGGCTGTGTCTACACTAACAAGTTAGTTCAAATTAAGGAAGCTTAATTCAAATTTAAGCCTTGGCTACACTAGGCTTTCATTAGTTCGAATTAAGGGCTTCCTTAATTCGAACTAATAAATCCGCTTATACTTTTCGAAGTAAGGATTAATTCGAACTAGTTAGTTCGAATTAACCCAATGTGGCCACGTTAGTTCGAACTAAGCGCTTAGTTTGAATTAACAGGCCCATTGAACTCAATGCAATTGACTAATTCGAACTAAGCAAGTGCCATGCATGGCACTTGCTTAGTTCGAACTAAAATTTGCTAGTTCGAATGAAGTTAATTAAAATTAGTTTGAATTAACTAATTTGAACTAACTTTGATAAGTGTAGACATATATTTGTCTTTGATATGGAGAACTGGCCCCCCAGAGAGACTACAGCTCCCAGCGTGCAATAATCCAGGTGTAAAACTGTTTTCCTGCTCCTCAGCTGGCGAAGGGCGTGTGATGGTTCGTGGGTGAGCTATGCTAGGGAGAGCTCTGTGATGTTCACAATACTTACCTGTGCGTGTTCAAGAAGGCCGGGAAGATGATTTTGTTTTATCACAAGTTTGGAAGCCGGCAGCTGTGGGGTCTAGTCCTGACTTGGGCCTCTTGTCTGATCTTATCCTCTGGCTTGTATTCTTCAGGAGAACTGAAGAGGTCATGATGGTCTTTGCCCGATTCTAAGAATGACTCCCTCTCCTTCCCAGGGAGACCGGGTCCATTTTTATCCAAGTGCTTTGACATCCTTGCATGGAAAGCACCATAGAAGGGCAAAGTGTAGGAAGTGGGTTATCCAAGGGGACAGAAACCCTATTATAAGGTGTTCGGGGGCTTTATCACTGCAATATCTCTCACAATCCTTAATGCATGTTGTCTCCCCAGCACCACTGCAGGGAGGGAAGGGCTGTCATCCCTGATCCAGTGGTGCCTGAACAAAGCTGCAGGTCCCGTGTCATTAATGGGCCAAGGGGACACTATTATTTTGTCTGTTATCTAAGCCAAAGTGCAAATTACAGGGCTGTACCAAGCCCCTCCTCCCCCCAATTTTCTACTAGAGGCTTTACTAAAAGTAGATCATGCCACACCATCCTGATCTCCTCCTTTGAATCGATGACTGATTTATTTATTTTATTTTAAAACAAAGGAAGTTCCCCAGGGATCAATCTTGGGACCAATCTTATTTAACCTCTTTATTACTGACCTTGGCCCAAAAGGTGGGAATGTGTTAATAAAATTTGCAGATGACACAAAGCTGGGAGCTATTGCCAATATGGAGAAGGACTGGCATATCATACAAGAAGATCTGGAGGACCTTGTAAACTGAAGTAATAGAAATGGGATGAAATTTAATACTGCAATGTCAGCCATAAAGGGGCTAACTAAGAATTTTTGCTGTAAGATGGAGATATATTAGTTGGAAATGAGAAACAAGGAGAAAGACTTGGGTCTATTGGTGATCACAGGATCACTAAGCTACATGTGTGATGTGACCATCAAAAAGGCTAATACCTTGGGGTGCCTCAGGTCAAATATTTCCAATAGACACGGGGAAGTATTAATACCATTATACAAGGCACCGGTGAGGCCTTATCTTGACTACTGAGCTCAGTTCTGGTCTCCCATGTCCTAGAAAGATGATTTCAAACAGGAACAGTTTCAGAGATGAGCTACTAGGCTGATCCAAGGAATAGAAAACCAACCTTATGCGAGGAGAGCTTGGCTTGGCTTGTTTGGCCTAATGAAAGAAGGCTGAGGGGAGATAGGACTGCTCTCTCTAAATCCCTCAGAGGGATAAATACCAGGGAAGGAGAGGAGTTATTTAAGTTAAGCGTCAATGTGGACACAAGAACCAATGGATATAAACTGGCCATCAGTAAGTTTAGACTTGAAATTAGGGAAAAGTTTCCAACCAACTTGTGACCGGGGCCTCCTGGGATACCTTCCTGGACGTGCAAAAATCAGGGCAAGCTGCAAAACCGGGAGCCAAACTCCCCACACACTGATGGGTGGTACTTAAACCAGTCTCCCTATCAGTCACAACCAGGCTTCTGGTTCCCCACACTGGGTACCAAGAAATCTGCCCAAAATAGAAACAGCTCCCTTTATTGCACTTCAGCTGCTCCGGCTCCCACCTAGCCACACGGTCCCTTAAAGATATAGGTTCTCCTGACCCCAAAGGGCCAGCCACAGCACACAGAAAAATATAGGTTTGGATCTTACCCAAAATACCACACTGGTAGCCAATCCTTTAGCAACTACAACTAAAGGTTTAATATAAGAAGAAAAGAAGCAAAATATGAGAGATGTTAAAGGGTCAAAACGAATCACATACATACAAATGATTTAAAGTTCATGAAAAGCAGTTTGCAGGCTTGTTCTTCTGGAGTTTGCAGGCTTGTTCCTCTGGTAAACACCCAGCACCCGGGTGGGCCTCAATCCTTTGTTCAGTCTCGGAGGAATAGTTTCAGAGATGGGTGTTGGCTGTAGACTGGGGACTTGAGAGCAAGATGGAGTCGGGGCTGCTGCCTTTTATCACCTCTGGCCTTCTACATGCTGTGTGCAGTTCTCTCCAATCAAACTGGAGTTAAGTCACATATTCAAGTCCTAGTGGCTCAACAGGTTTTCTTCTTTGGCCCATTATACTGGGGAGCTTCCTTAATGGGCCATTAAGGAGACAATGGCCAGGTAGACATTCAGTCTGGGGAGTTTCCCCAGCCTTACACAAGTTAAAATATAACAATCATATTCCTAACTTCTAATATGAATACAAATCCTACACATAAACTATATAATCATTCCCCACAAATTATTACCTTTCTATTGACACCAAACATGGCATAGTTCCTATGGATTATAACAATTATAAAATATTAATACAAAATAATATCATAAATGGTTCCCTAAATCCAGACAGCGTCACACAACTGAGGAGAGAAGTTCTAGGACAGCCTTCCAAGGGGAATAATGTGGATAAAAACCCAAATTCACTTCAAGACTGAGCTTGTTAAGTTTATGATGAGATTGCCTACCAAGGCATGTAGCTGACTTGCGATGGCTAGCAGCTGGTGATGGGACACTAAATGGGGTGGGTTCTGAGTTACCACAGAAAATTGTTTCCTAGGTACCTGGCTGGTGAGTCTTGCCCGTGTGTTTAGGGTCTGATTGTCATATTTGGGTCGGGGAAAGAATTCGCCTCAAATTGGTAGAGACCCTGGGAGTTTTTTTTCACCTTCCTCTGCAGTACAGTCACTTGGGGGTTTAAATTAGAGTAAAGGATGGATTTTCTGTAACTTGAAGTCTTGAAATCATGATTTGAGGACTTCAGTAATTTAGCCAGAAGTTAGAGGTCTATTACAGGAGTGGGCGGGTGAAGTTCTGTGGCCTGCAATGAGTGGAAGGGCAGACTAGATGATTATGATGGTCCTGTCTGACCCGAGTCTGTGAGAAACAAAGATGCAGGTGATGAAAAAGAACATGCAGCAAAGTATTAGTCCTTGGGACCAGCAATCAGTTAAGTTAATTAGCTCATACATTTAAGAAATGGCTAACGCAGTGAGGCCTGAAGACTATCTCAGGAAAGGCACTCAATTACTTGCAGCGATGTCGCTCTAATTTCCTTGGTAAACTCCATCTCAGCACTGTGGGGGAGCAGCACAGGACAATACACTAATATTCTAAGCTCTGCTGCTTGGCGCAGCATGAGGCTGCTGGATTGGAGGGAGGGAGGGAGTGAACAAGCTGGTGGGCCCTTCACCCAGGGCGTGGCACGCTCTTAAAGCAGCAGTGTCCCATGGATTTTGAAACAACAAGAGCCCCAGGAGACGCACTGGACACAAGGCGTGCCAGTCCAACCTGCACTCAAGCCAGTATTATTAATGGCCTTGCTCTAAAAAGCCCCATTGTGCCAGGTGCTGTACGTTCACATAGTGAGAGACCGTCCCTGCTCCAAAGAGCTGACAGCTTAAATAGTCCAGGCAGATTTACCCCCCAAACAAACTTTTTTCCCATTGAGCTGAATGGGGACAGGCACAAATCTCAAGGCTAGGACTGGATGTAGTAATGAAGCATAACAAACTGTCTGGGGAAGCATAGTCCAGTGGATAGGCTATAGGCCTGGGGGTCTGCTTGGGATTCTATTCCTTATTCTGCCATACACTCCTTGGTGACCCTGCATAAGCCTCCGTGCCTCAGTTTCCTCCGGTGTAAAATAAGGGAAGTATTATTTCCCTTTTAAAAAACTACGGGCTCTCCAGAGCATAATTTCTGCTTGTTTCATTCTGACGAGTGGGTGGGTCAGTGTGCAGGTATGCGTGCAAAAAAAGGTGAATTGGATTCACTTACCTACCCCTAGAATGCAGCCACCTCTGAGCAAGAACCTGCCTGTGGTAGATGTTTACACATCTATCCGGCTTCATTTTCTAACACTGGCATATGTGGAATTCAGAGCGATACCTCATTAGCCACCGCTGCTTTCTTACTCTCAGCTGTCGTCTTACAGATCACCTGCGAAGGCTATGGGGAAGTGGCCTACGACTCCTTGGAGTGTACAGAGAGGACATGTATGGTTTAAGGAAAGCAAGGGGAGAGATTTCCGCTTGAGTTCTCGGTTAGGGATCATGAACATTTGCTGTCCTTACTCAAAGGAGCAGGGATGTCCAGTCTTTAACGCGCATCTCTGCTCTTACAGGCGTGTTGGGGGTATATGGGTCAAATAGGTACATGCAAACAATCAAAAACAGCCTAAAGCATTGAACAGTGTGACTAAAACTCCTTTCCCCTTTCAATTAATCAGCTCTCGCATGATTGGTATCCCTTTGGCATAACTCATGCTAGGTCTCCATCTGTCTGTAGTCTTGCAGGGAGAAAACAGCCGCGGAGATAAAATTCAATGGAAACCAAAATCTTCCAGGCTTCCTTTGTAAAGATAGTAAACAGATTACTTCCCCCCTGCCCCAACCCCCTTTCCTTTACAGATTACCTTTTAGGGCATTCAGCTAAGTGTGGTTGGCTGCTAAGAAAAGCATTGTCAGGACATGGTTAATTGGAAGTATCTGCATGAAGGGCAAAGGCAGGGGTGGACAAAATTGGATCACAGGTAGGCACCAGCAATTTTACCTTTGGTCGCCAGCAGGCGCTTCTCCATTTTATTTCTGCAGGGGAGCTAGGTGACAGGCTACTAAAACTGGTCACCGTGGCGACCAGAAACATTGATTTGAGAGGCCTGGCAAAGGCAAGCGGGTATTTTGCAGGCTTTTTTCCATTTTCTTCTGAAGCATGTGCACATGCCAGCCAGCCTCCCCTTCCAACTTGTATTAACTCAGGGGACTCTGTCTCCCATGGGTGGTTAGACCACATTAGACTTTTTAATGAGACTGCTCCCATCTCCAAACTAACAGGCTGGACTTCCAGCTCATGCACTAGCAACGTGTTTCAGATATGGCGCTCCCAGGTTCAAACCCAGCCTTTGTGCCTTGCCCTAGACCCCTGACCTCACCAGCAATTGGCAAGTCCTACCGACTGTAGGAGATGACAGCAATCCAATGCATTTATAAATGGCAATAATTAGGGCTATTAATGCTTCCTTAGCTCAGAGGGCGGTTGTGAAGTTTAGTTCATTAACCTGCAGAAAGCAGTTTGAAAGCTGTGGGGAAAAATGTGTTAGAGAAGTGGAAAGGCTATTACTAAAGACCTAGATTTCGATTAGCTGTTCAAGGGGTCCCATGTTCCTCTCCAGATGTTGTTTCCAAATGTTTATTTCTATCATAGAGGCAGCACTGCCTGCACATGACTAGCAGCGTCACCTCTAAATTAGCTGCTACCAGTCAAGAAAGAGATCTTGGGGTCATTGTGGAGAGTTCTCTGAAAACATCTGCTCAGTGTGCAGTGGCAGTCAAAAAAGCTAACAGCATGGCAGGAACCATGAGGAATGAGAGAGAGAATGAAGCAGAAAATAGCAGGATGCCACCAGAAATCTCTGGTACACCCACACCTCAACTAGTGTATACAGTTATGGTTGCCCCATCTCAAAAAAGCTATATTAGAATTGGAAAAGGTACAGAGAAGGTCAGCAAAAATGATTATGGGGTATGGAACAGCTTCCATAGGAGAAATCTTTAGAAAGAGTGGGCCTTTTCAGCTGAGAAAAGAGACAACTTCAGGGGGGTATGATAGAGGTCTGTAAAATTGTGACGGGTGTGGAGCAAGTGAATAGGGAAGAGTTATTTACCCCCTTCACATAACTCAAGAACCAGGGGCCACTTGATGAAAATAATAAGCAGCAGGTTTAAAGCAAACAAAAGGCAGATCTATTTCATACAATGCACAGTCAACTGGTGGAACTCATTGCCAGTGGATGTTATGAAAGCCAAAAGTATAATTGGGTTAAAAAAGATAGCTCCATTGATGACAATTAACCAAGAGGATTGGTGGCCTCTGGACAACAGGGGATGGATCACTTAAAATTACTCCGTGCGTTCACTCCCTCTGAAGCACATGGCATTAGTTGCTATCAGAGACAGTAGTCTGTGCTAAATGGACCTTTGATCTGATCCAGTTTGGCCATTCCTTTGTAATCATACAGCAGCGACCAGCGTCCCGTGAGTCTTGTTCCTATCCAGCAGCCAGGTGAGAGATGCTGAGGGGTGTCAGGGCCTGGTCAATGAACCAGCAGAGGGGCTGGCGGTGAGAGCAGGGGCTGGTGTAAAAGGGAGAGGTGGAAAGAGAGAGGAGGGGTTTGAGGCACCCTTCAATACACAGGAACAGAGCAGCACCCTTTAACTAGCTTGAGATGCTGGTCACAGTAGGGTGTACGGGTTGGGCTTACGACCTCTCCTGGGCCTTGCTGCCTGCGTGCTGTGTTTTGAGATGCTCCCAGAGTGCAGCGGAGTTAAGCTTGGCCTGGCTGGGTGGCATTATAAATGGGGCTGTCTGGAACATAGCTGTGCCTCTGTGATTCCTTCATGTCTGTGAGCTACACCTCTAGCCCCCCGTTCTGCTGCGATGCACTGCGCAACAGGAGCTTTGTGGCCAGGAAGGAGCAGACATCCCTACATCCCCTGGGATCCCCTGCTTTTGGTGAGTCGGGGACGGGGGCGAGGCAAAGAAAAGGTGAGGATAGGAAGTAGCAATAATTCTCCAGGCCCTGCCTACAGACTCCAGCTCTCTATTGCCACGAGGCCAAAATGAGATGCTGCTCACGGGTGGGCTTGCGTCAGCCCTGCTGGGCTCCTGGGACTCAGCTGCCACTTTGGGGGGCTCTGAAGACTCTGTGGGGTTGCCTGATGTGGCTTGGTGACCACCTGGGCTCCACTCCGGCCTATGCTCTGGGGCCTGGGACCAGCTGGTGCACACTGCAAGGGGAAATTAAAACCGGCAGGAGGAGCATCAAGGCCATCACAGTCTCTCTGCCACCCAAAGCAGAGGGGTTGCCGATGGCATGCTCTCGGGGCTGGTGCAGGGGAAGGTTTACCCCTAAGCAGGGCCAAGGTGCGAGCACTTCCCAATCCATGCCACCTGAACAGGCTCAGATTGCGGGTCAACATGCTAGCATGTTCCATGCATAGGTATTTGATGCATTTGTCTCCCTGCATGGGTGTAGCAGGGGATGCATGGGTGCAAACCTGTGCCAGAGGGATGGGTGGTCAAGCTCGGATTAGAAGCCAATCAGCTCAAACTGTGATGCTGTGCTGGGTTTGTTACCATGCCCCGCCAGGCTTCCTGCACAGTCTCTGATTTTTGGGCCAGAAGGAGAAGCTAGCGTCGTTTGAATCTCATGCCTGTACCTGTTTCATGTCTGAGTGAGGGATCCTCTGCTGTGCCTGCACCTCTGTGTCCCCAACACACGCTCAGTCCGATGCCTGGAACTATTTGGTCAGCAGCAGAAGAAAAGGAAGGCATGGCTGAGTGACTCGTGTCAAGCTCTGGAGTGGAGGAGCCGGCAGTGCAGCCCCATCATTATCAGAGTCAAATATAGGCTGCACAATCGATTTCCTTCCCCAGCTCAGTGGGGAAAATAAGAGACATTTGATGTGTTTTCTGATTAGGAAGTTAAACACTTCCTGAGCCCTGCTCGGCTGGGCTGAAGCTACCCTGTGTGTCCTCTTCTCCAAGCAATCAGGAGGTGGCCCCTGCAAGGACCTTATCTCCCAGTTCAACTCGCGTCTTCCCACCTTGCTGCAGCCCTTTGCCATGCATCAGCACCTGCCTTGGAAAATCAATTCCCATGCAGCAGCTGATTCCAGTGGATGCGGGAATATGCATGGCATATCAGAGCTCGGATAGGAAGTGTGTGTCAATGGTTAGAGACCACGGATGCTATTTCTGGCTGTCTGAAGGGGGTATGACCTGCTGATCAGAGCAGTGGCTCTCAACCTTCCCAGACTACTGTACCCCTTTCAGCAGGCTATGTCTTGCGTACCCCCAAGTTGCACCTCGTTTGAAAAGGACTTGCTTACAAAATCAGACACAAAACCACCCAAGTGTCATAGGGCACTAGTCGTGAAAAATTGTCAACTGTCTTATTTTTACCATAGAATTGTAAAGTAAATGGATCAAAATATAAATTGTACTTGCATTTCAGTGTATATCTAGAGCGGTATAAATAAGTTGCTGTCTGCATGAAATTGTCCTGACTTTGCTAGTGCTTGTAAAACTAGCAAATACCTCAATGAGTGGGTGTACTTCCTGGGAGATCTCTGCATCCCTCCAGGAATAAAAATACCCTCTTTGATAAATGCTGGGGACTGAGTGGGAGGCTCTGGGAAGGACCTGTAGGCTGATGATTTAATCGGAGCACTGGGACTCAAGGCGCCTGCCAATAGAAAGATGCAGGGGTGGTGCAGAATATCGGAACAATCTTCATGGTACTAAAAACTAAGCTGAAAACTAGAGCTAGCTCTGATTCCAGCCGACAGTTCTGCAGTGGGCCGCAAAGGAACAGGGATAATGTGCTCTCTCTGCCAGGTGTGCTCTAAAGTGGAGGGCCCCCTTTAAAAAGGAGATCTGGCTTGGAAGGACAGACTCTGCTGCAAAGGAATTAACTGCCAGGGCCCCAGCTGGGGAATATCTTTTCTGGACCATGGAGCTGGTGCTTCTGGTGTGCTGGGGTTAAGTTAGACTTCAAGGCGTGTTGCAGAGAGGTGCCAAATTTCTCAGGGACAATTCCGAGAGATATAGGAGGTCACCTCTTTCCTTCCCCACAACATCGCCCTTGACGGCTCCCCTAGAGGCAAGCGAGGTGAGCAGTGCGCAGAGCATAAACACCTGCTAGAAGAACGAATCCGAAATATGCTCAGCAGTAAAAAGGCTCTGAGGCAGAGCAGGAAGAATTGCAAAGCCCCCTCTACAGTCTAATGAAGCTTCTTTTTAACCTCCGTCAGGCAGGAACCTGGTGTTGGCGTTTAATCCTTTGCATTAGTTCTGTCTACTGTAACTGCTGGTCTTCTCATTACTCATGTAATTATCTAAGTCCCTTCTTTTTTCTTTCATGTTGGTGAGTTCTCGGCTTCACTGATACCGCTAGGTGCTAAGTTCCGTCCGTCGGGGCTCCGTTTGATTAGATTCTCTTTCCTTTTTAATGGATGTTTCCTTGGAGAGAGGGAATAGGCGGGCCTGACTTCTCTGCTCTTTCATGGCTTCTTCAAGGACAGAAAATGAGATGCACAAGAAAAGGAAACCTGTCACTGGCCCGTTGAGGCCATCCCGCCCCATGATGCTCATTAGTGCTGTTTAGTGATTTGCTGAGTTGGCTACTGGAGGTAGCAACGCTGGCATGTAAGGAGAAGAGAGCTAGAAAACAGGTTGGACTGTCACGGTGGTAGAAAGCTCTTCTATCCAAACATAACAATGGAAACTTCCAAAGGGGGAGCCGTGTTAGTCTAGTCCAGCAAAACAAAGGAGTCCTGTGGCACTTTTAAAGTTTAACAAATTTATTTATTGCGTGAGCTCTCGTGGGAGAAAATCCCACTGTGTCAGATGCTGGAATAATAATGGAGTGTCCTCTGAGGGGACTGAACCCGTCACCTGTCAATCTAAAAGTGTCTTCTGCTTGAGCTAACTCCCCAGGTGTTTGCTCAGGGGCAGTACTGGATCAGTACAGGACTTTGCATGGTCCTGCCCCTAGAAAGGGCTAAGAAAGAGTCACACTGCGTTAGCTGGGGTTTGACAAAGACAGCCAGTTAAGCTCACAAACAGAACTTCACGGGCAGTCTGCTACAGCCAGCTCGCTTGCTGATGTTTGCCCACGGTTGAGTTTGCAAAGCAGCAATAATTTTGTGTGTGTATGGAAACTGTCTGATGGAAATCTAAAGTGGTTTCTACCCCCCCTCTCCCAGGGACAACATCAAAAGCCCCTTGCGGTCCAAAATACAACATGGTCTCATGTAATGGTATTCTTTCCCTGGTTAAGCCCTGAAAGCCAGTCTGGCTAATAGAGTAACCAAAGGGGTAGCAGGGGCAATTCACAAATTCTTAGGCATGTCTGTAGAAGCAGTGTGCTAGCTTGTATTTTGTAAGCACTTTGCAGATATTTTTGAGCTACCTTTAGGCATCACCATAATCTAAATCATAAGGGGGGAGGAGGGCACTATCATTCTCCCCATTTCACAGATGGGAACACTGAGGCAACGAACAGTTACGTGACCCACTGAGTCCAAAGGCAATGACCTCCAAATGACTGAGGACTTGGCTTCCTCTAATTACTTGCCATGAGGTTTCTGGCCTGGGCTCAGGGGATCAAAATGCAAAGATGTGAGGAAGGAATCCTTGACTCTGCCTGTGCTATCGTGAAGGACCTGGAGTAGAATCAATGAGTTGATGCAGGATCAAAATCAATGGCAATTTGTGCCTGCCCATGCTTTTGCAGCCGTCTAGCTCCACCAGGGAAGCTTTATGGCCTTCTTCAGTTTCCTTATCACATTAGCTGTGGGGTTTCTTCCTTATTGCATTATAAATTATGTCCAGAAATCAATCTAACAGGGCTGCCTTGACAGGGAGGAGGATGGGAACAGACTGTCCCATCTGCTGCTCCTGACTCCAACACAGAACTCACTCGGCCCCAGCATTCACCTGATATATACATACACGCACACACCCTGCCATCCGGATGTGGGCAGGAACCAGAAAGTGGGGCATTGAGAGGCAACTCTTCCCTGTGCCCCTGCTTAGCAGGTAAATGGAAGGATGGGGAAATGCTTCATTTAAACTATTCTCCCTTTCTGTTCCTCCTGCCCCTCATTACATCTGTGTGTCTCCCCTTGCATTTAGAAGACATGGAAGGGGCAAAGGGGGACAAGCAGAGTTTCTTTCCCTTTCTTTACCCTATGTTTCTCTGCTCATCCACCCTCCGGCACTGACTCTCGTCCCTGCTCAGGGAGATATTTCTGAGGAGCAATTAGTTTGTTTTACTTTTAGAATGCACCAGATTGCAACCATGGCTGGGTGTGTGTGTAAATAAGGAAGTGTGGCTGGAAGAGCAAGACCCAATGGCTGGAAGCTGCAGCTAGAATGTTTAACAAGGAGGGGAATTAAAAAGGAGCCCCATACCTACGGCTAGTAGCCACTCTCCACTGCCTGCAAATCAAGGTCCACTGTCTAAAAAAATCTTCTCTAGCTCAGGTACAGGTGCTGAGTTTGATGAAAGTAGTGCTTGGAGCTGGAGCGAGGAGGGAAGGAGCTGCAGCCCCAGCCAAAAAAAAAAAAAAAAAAAAAAAATCAAGCCAGGCTGCCTTTTACAGAAGCTGTTGCTCCCAAGTTGAGATAGCCCTTCCTGCCTGCTTCACCCCACTCCAGGCACTGGATGCAGGAATCCCTGGGGCAGTTCTCCAGTCTGTTAGGTAAGAGATGAGACGAGCCTATCAGGAGTCCTTTGGGCCTTGCAGTCTAGGGCTCAGTGAATCCCCTCCACCCTGGATCTCTCTAAAGCAGCGGTTCTCAACCGTTTACAGGTTGCAACACGCGGGGTGGCCTAGTATGAACCTAGAGGCCCCCCCCCGGCCGCATCCAGCCATCTCCCCGGCTCTTTGTGCCACCCTTGCACTGTATGGTGACACACTGGTTGAGAAGCCCTGCCCTGAAGGGTTTTGTTTCCCCCTCTTCCCTCCGAATAGCCCAGCCCTGCTCTTGCCCTCTGAGAAAACCAGGGCTAAGGTGGACCCGTGCAGCAGCCTCACGGAGAAGGGAACTTGGTTCCTTCCTAAACCAGAAGGAAAGACCATCTGGGCAGGACGCTGGAGCCGGTTCCTGCTGGTGTGGTTGCACCGGTCCAGCAGGGAGCTGGGGCCCGCTAGGATTGGAAATAGAGGCGGATGCAACTTCGCTGCGCACTTGGGTGGCGAGGGGAATCTGGCGCACTCGGCCCACGGAGGGGCCCTGGAGTGCCGTCCAGGCGCACTCTCCCCCAGCCCTCCTTCCGCGGGGCCGGCGGCCCCCCTCTGCCCTCCCCGCCCGCGGCGCCGGCCCGGCCGGAGGCTCGCACGGCGCCGATGCAGCGGGATGTGAGAGGCATCACAATGGAGAGAGCAGGGGCGAGCGGCTTCGCGCTACCGCAGAGCGGGGAGGGGGCGGCGAGCAGCCTGGACGGCGCTGGCGGAGCCAAGTCCTGCAGTGCTACGGGAGGCAGCGGCCCGGTAAGCGGGGATCCGGGCAGGGAAGGGGTCCGGGAGGTGCCCGGGCTGCAGGGGAAGTTTGAGCGCAGGAGCGCCGCGGGGCTCCCGGGAAGGGACGGGGCGGACCGGGGGGAAGCTGGGCGCAGCTTTGGGTCCCGGGCTGGCAGCCAGGGGAGGCTGCCCGGGGCAGGAGGAAGTCGGTGAAGTTAGCCCAGGTTTACCCCAGTGTAGCCTGCCCCCTGAGGCCCGGCCCCTGCTCCCAGCCTGCTCCCCACCGATGTGCTCCCACATCTGCGCCCCACCTGGCTCCATCCGCCAAGGAGAAGAGCGCAGCAGGTCGCTGGCATGGGGCAGGGTGGGATCAGGGCTTTCTGGCGCCCCCCCCCCCCCGTTACAAGCACTTTGTCATTAGTGGGCAGTGTGCCTAGAGATCCAAGTGGGAATCTGCCATCTATGTAGTAACTAAACGTTTAGGGTCTCATTCCATTCCCATTCAAACCAATAGCAAAATTGCCATTGATTCAATGGGGCAGGGCCAAGTCCTTCATTCTCATAGCTTTCTCTTATTCATCTTCATCATCACTCAGTGGGGAATAGACTTGCCATTAGGCCCCCGGGTGTCGCTCTGTGTTTTTCTTCTTTCCCTAGCCTTCCTCTTATCTCCAGCGTTATGTCTCTTCTTCTGAATTCCTTCCCTGTTGCGTCTACTACTCACTTGAGTCATGGCCCTCCACTCCTTTGACAAAATGTTCAGAAACTTAATAGTTAATGATGATGTTTAAAGTATCTTTAGAACTTAGGGGTTTGGGGCTAAAATATTATTTTCTATTAAAAAAAAGCTTTTTGTCAGAAAAAAATCATTTTGGTTGAAACTTTTCGATTTTTTCGTAGAAAAACTAGAAACTGAACATTTTTCAGTAGTAATTTTCAGTACAGAAAGAAAAACAGTTCAGGTTTTCTTCAGTTTGATTTTTGGTTTCAAAAGAATCTGTTTCTGACAACAGAAAATGTTTACTGAAAGTGACAAATCTTTACTGAGAAGTGGTTTTTGGCTAGTGGGAAACCATGGCTGTTAGAGTCCATACCCAGTAAGATAAAAGAGCTAGAGGTCAGGGGTCATCGTTTCAAGCTGCCTGCAGATTCAGGCAGACAGCACGGCCTGTTACATTCGGGTGGCATTGAAGAGCACCCATGAGACCTAAAACTGACATTTAAATGAGAGCTGAGATTCTGGAGGGTCTGCAAATGCCTATTGGGGTGGTTATGGTACCAGGTATTTGTGCCAGTTCAGTGTGATTAAAGGTTCTTCTCTCCAAATCCTTGGCAGCTTAGTTCTCATCGGGTGTTTCATAGCAGCCCAAAGGGGCTTCGGTTCAGTTTGATCAGACAAACGTTGGCATAGTGGAGAAGTACAGGAGACAGGCCCTGTGTGAGAGAGAGGGGAGCCCTGCATTTAGTTTCCAAAGCAAGGCTGACTGGGATGAAAAACACGTTCCTCCTGTACCAGGCTGGCATGTGGAGAGAGAAAGCAGCTACTCTTTGATGCCAGCTTGCTGCATGTCCGTGCGTCACTCCCGCAGCTCTGCACACTGGAGTCAGCAAGTGAGAACAGCTGCAGGAGTTTCTTTTGGTGTCTCTTTAAACACACACTCCAGATGTGGAAGAAGGATGGAGCAAACTGGGAATTGTGGGGGTTTTTTTACCCAGACTATTGCCGTAAGCACTACACAGTGCTTCTTCCCCATCAGCAGTGTGTCCTGGAAGAGATGCCCCAGGGAGCTCCTCAGAGACAGTTCAATGGGAGTTAGTCACAAATGCTTTTTAGGATGTGGGCCCTTACACTTACAAAGTGAAGTTGACTTAACAAATTGGCTACAGTTTAATTCGAACTTGTTAAATCGACTTAACAGCAGAGATAGCCATTATATTGGCTTTAAGTCAATTTAATAAAGTCGACTTAGCGCTAATCCCTGTCTACACTGGGCTTAAGTCGATTTAAGGAGTCGATTTAAGGCTTAAGTTGACCTAAAAGTAGGTGTAGCCCAGCCCGCAACTGGCATAGCAGTGTTCAGTGGCATGTAGGCTGCATGCTGGTCCCCTGCACAGAGCGAATTTCACTCCAAATAAGCCATTTCCATTTAATGCTGCTACCAGGAAACCGTTTTGCTGGAATATCTGCAGGAAGCAAATAGACACTGGGCGTGAATGTAGGGAACCCAGCATGCCCAAGGAGTCTGGAAGTGCTAAGTTCAACGATTCAGAGCCTTTCCCAAGAGCCCTTTAGCTTCTGAGTGTGGTTTGCTCTCAGCTCTCTGCTCATGACAGTCCCCGCAGGTCTGGGCTGGCTCCCTGGAGTGTGATTTATACACTGTCCGGCAGCAGGAACGGTGAGCTGACCTTTCCGATTTAGCAGCAGCGGCTGTGGGAAGCCTGCAGAGATGCAGAGATTCTCTGCAGAGCCTCAAGCTCCTTTGTGGAGGGGGATATACAGCCCTTTCCAGAGCCCCCATGTACACAGGCTCCTGCCCTGCACGATTTATGGGGCATGGCCCCAGCGTCCAATCCCTTCGCGAATGAGGAAGGCTGGTCTCACAGCTAATACCCAGGAGGACCAAACAACTGGGAGATCTGGCTGGCTGTCACTGACTTGTGGGCAAGTCACTGCTCCGTTCTGTGCCTCAGTTTCCCTGATGTTATAATGATACCTCCCACCTGGGTGAGGTGTGTGTTTGTGTGTGTGGGGGTGCATGAAGCTGGATTCCGTTATGTTTGCAAAGCACATTGAGACCTTGGGGTGCTGGCAGAAGTTAGCAAAGAACAAAGAAGGGCAGATGCAACCTCCAGCCAGGGCAGGCTGACAGAAGGAGGCCGCATTAGCAATGAGCTGTTCGCTTGCTTGAATGATAGAGAAATGAAGCTAAACTCAGCTCCGCTGAAAGTGAGTCTCAGAGCAGCATTGCTTAATGTTCTGGGCTCTGGCCCTGCACCGGGGCCTACTCCAGGGGGAGGAAATTAATTCTTTCAAAGCCGAAGGTGTGTGCGGCAGCGAAGCTTAGGCCAGATACTGAACCAGGGCTGATGGACGGGCAATGCTGGGCACCTGGCAGCCTGAGTTCATGCCCTTCTGCAGTTCAGGTGAAGTGTCCTGCGTCCTGCTGGGTGCAGCAATGGTCTGTCATTCTGCTTGTCTTCCGCACCCCAGTGCTCCCCTCCCCTTGTGGCCCCTCCTGCTGGGTCCGAGGAGAAACCAGGGAGTGAACGTGGCTGCAGTGGCCAGTGGAGGTAGTGGGAATAGAAGATAAAGGGAGGTCTAATACCGCCTCTAGGGCACCCCCAGTCTGACAGGCCCCAGAAACCTTCCAGTACTCCCAAGTTTTATGCTGTTCGGGACAGGGTGTACGCTCATGGGCATTCTAGTCACAAAGAGGCAAATGAGCTCATTAAAGGCAACATCGTACACCTAAAATCCAGCTTTAGTTTCTGCTCAGGGCTGGGCACAAGCACCAGTTTGACAGCCCCGGCGACTCATGCCATCTGTCCCCAGCACGGGAAAGCCCTCCCCGCCCCCCAGCATGCATTGGGCCGGTTCTGGAATAATGCAAGAGCCCACCTGATCCCTGGCCTCGCCACGGAGCCTGCCAACAGAGACAGGCACGTCTCGGAACTCAAACCGTAATAGAGGCGGTGTTTTCTGCACTCCCCAGGCAAAAGGTACTTTTGGACTCTGCAGAGCACTAACCAGGGCTGGATTTTGCATGGGGAGCTGGTGTGTGTTTCCCTGTGAGTTACATTCTTGCTCAGCTAAAGTGTTTGGAGTGCTGTCCCGTGCAGTGACTATGTGTAGCCTTGGGGGTTTGCAGAGGTCTTCTGCGGAGCTTCTCAACTCCTCTAGATACTTGCATAGTTTTACAACAGGCTACATAAAAAGCACCAGCCAAGTGTGTGCCAGCTAAAATTTCTTCCAGACAATGACTTGTTTGTACTGCACTCTGTATTCCATACACTGAAATGCAAGTACACTATTTCTATTCCAGTTGATTTATTCTATAAGTCTGTGGTAAATGAGCAAGTAAGCAATTTGTCAATAATGATGCACTGTGAATTTTTTGTATTTCTATGTCTGATTTGGGAAGCAAGTAGTTTTTAAGTGAGGTGGAACTTGGGGTACGCAAGACAAATCCAGATTCATGGAAGGGGTGCGGTAGTCTGGTCTAGTGGTTATGGCAAAGGATTAGGATTGCAGAGGGAACTCTGTGAGCCAGTCCTCATTCAGTGTGTTCTGGTGATTAAACCTAAAGATGAAGAGCCAGAACTCCTGGCTGTAATCCTGTCATTGACTAGCTATGTGAGGTCAGGCAAATCACTTCTCTTCCCAGGGCCTCCGTTTGTTGCTCAGTAATTTCACCCCCTAGACTGAGGTGTCGAGAGAATTAATGGGTGTTTGTAAAGTGATTTAGATGCCTGTGGGACGCAAGGGTGAGTGCGATTCCTTTATTAAGCGCTGCGGACGAACTCAGCTGAAACAGCAGGAGTCTGGGACCTGTACAGAGCAATCTTAACATGCTGGAATGCCGGTCCTCCTGGGTCTGTTTGGCGGCAAGGACGCTACACAGCGCTTATAATCAGTACTGTGCAGGGGAGATTTCTGCCCTGGTAGCAGGGGAGGTTCTTGACTTTTTCCTTGCCCACCTCCCTTGGCTAGGAAGACTCCTCCCTCCCAGTCAATGGTCCAACATACAGGGTTAGGGCTTCTCAAGTTAGAACCATTCCTTTGTCCTCAGCAACAGTGAAATTTTTTTGTACACCGTCTTTGGTCTCACTCGTGGCTTGTGTCACAAAAGGGGCTTTCCACATATAGCTGGAATACCTGGCTCCTCGAGGGGAGGAAACATAGGACCCATCCCAGCCCCATCCTCCCCACAAAGCTGGACACACTGCTATCATTCAGGTGCAGCTGCTGCTCTGCCAGCCACTGGGATGGAGCAGTGGAGGAGCATCTCAAAAGAGGGATGGCGGCAGGCGGTGCTGAGATAGAGTCTGGAAAGTGCAATGGATCCTGGGTTGCCTGCACACACCGCAGCTCATCCTAATGGCGATCCCAGTTGCTGCAGACTCTGCAGCTGCCACATCCCTGCAACGGGACTGCACTTTTCACTCGTCTCTAGTCCCAATCCACCTGCTGTCAGCTCCGGCTGCTGGTAGCAGACTTTGGGGTAGCCAGCAATTTAATCATCATCAGACTAATGGAAGTTCTCAAGAGGCTGAGCAGGTTTAAAGGCATGCTGTCGCACTTAGCTCCCAAATTTGACCTATATGAAAATGGCTACAATTGTGCATGCCCCTGCCTGAGTCGTAGCACCCCCATTTGAAGACATCAGTCTTTGCTCCTTCCCATCCAGGAATCGCCATCTCTCCCCTTCCCAGGGTTTCACACTCATCAGAAAGAAACCCACCAGACCAATCCCTCCGCTCCTCTTGGTTCCTGATGAGCCAGCCATTCCTGCAGAGCGCTGGATCTGAAGTCCGGGGTATTGCCTGCAATTCTGAAAGTGACATACACTGGTTTGTCTTCCTCAGAGTGATCCTACAGCATAGCTGAATCCCTATTGAATCTGCAAACAGGAGGATGTGTGAAGAGAGAAACTTAGCTTTTAATTTTGCTGGCTGGCCAACGAGAGGTATCTGGAGGGGCAGGGCATGAGACTGAGAAATAGTTACTAAAACACAGGGACTGGCCTTCCTCAATGTGAAGAGAAGCGTAGAAGAGACCAAGGCTTTGTTCCTGGCTCTGCACTGATCTGCAGGGTGACCTCAGACAAGTCATGTTGCTGTTCTGTGCCTCAGTTTCCCCTCCCATCATTTGTCTGGCTTGTCTACAAGGCTCAGATCCATAAGGGTACTCAGGCTCCTGGCTGCTGCAGGAGTCAGGATCTGGGCCCAAGCTTTTCCAGTCAGAGTCTGGCTCTTACCACGCATCTGTCACACCAGCAGAATGGGGCCTCCATCCACAGTGGGGTTGTACCATGATTTAGTGTGACTGAAGAAAAGTCAATTTGATTGTAATACTGCTTCTCTGGTGATCATTTGGGGGTGTTCTCAGCAGGGCAGGGAAGGAACGGCTAATTAACATTATGATTCCTGCCTTCTTTGTCTCTGGAGCGAGACAGCTTTTGGCACGTCCAGGTGGGCATTGTAGCTTCATTGAAGCCAGGCTGAGGATGCCACCCACTCATTGTAGATGCCTGTTTGGAACGAGGGGTTCTGTGTGGGTTTTCCAACAAGTAGCCTGTCCCGAAGCGGATACCCAAATAAGGGCTAAATTGTGAGTCAGACTGTGGGGCTATACAAGGGGCTAGGAGCTCCATTATGTCCCTGCAGACTAGCTGGATTTGGGTCCAGATATGTGGGGCTGCTTGCCCACCTGCTCTTCCCTGGAGCTGGGCAAGGGGCAGGGAATGGGAAGTTCCTACTGCCTGCCTGTTAGCTAGGGCAGCTGCACCAGCCTGGTGTAGGCTAGTAGCAAGTTACTAGCGTCTGCCAGAGCTATTCCTGAGACCACAGCACTGGTCCCTAACATCACGCCCTAACCTGACATCCCAGCCACTTATTAGGTGCCTCTGTGTGGAGTTAGGGGCCAGATTCGGAAAAGGACTTTGTGGATGAACTGCCACTTCTGGTGCCTAGCTCCCACGAGGCCTAGGTTTTTGCAGTACGGGTTTGCCCGGCGCCTGTATTTCTGCCTCTGCCTGTGTGCACCCCTGCCTCGCTCTAGGCGTTGGGTACCCAGTCTCCAGAGAGTGCACAAAGATGGGCCGTCCGCTGCTTTACTCACCCGTGGGGCCTGATCTGATAAATGGGCTCAGAACTCGCCAACCAACCAAGCCCCTGCGTGGGGGCTCGCTCGGGCTCTGTGAATCTCAGTGGGTTTTGAAAAGTTAAGAGGCACTGGTGCTCAGCGGCCCTGCATCTAAGCTCCTCTCTAGCCCTACGTGTTTCGCTTAAAGCTGCCACGATCGGCAGAAATGGGCTACGCCCCCGCCCCCCCCCCCCCAAGTGTGGCAGGATTTCCTCCAGCTGAAGATCAGGCCCATTGCATTTCAAGCCTCTGGGAGGTACTGTCAGTCCCGGTGAGGCAAATCTGATGCGGGTGTAACATTCAATTAAATCAGAATTGAGCTCTTGTACTTGAGCAGCCTGGGATGTTTTATAATGGACTCTTAGTCCTTTGCATTAAATACCCCTTAGTGACTCAGAGGCGGAGGCTGACCTGATTTATGCATCAGACAATTCACTGAGTGTTCCCAAATATATTTGAAGTCTTGCTCCCAATGATATGTCTCCACCTTCTGCTTCCTCCAAGATCCTTAGCTTTTGAATCCCTTTCAAAGCCCTGAGTGCAGTGAATTTGTTGGCGGGGGGTGGGGGAGCCCCCAGAACAATAGCTGGGGGGAAGTCCGGGGAGGACAGAGAATTTATCAGGCAGACAGTCTTTCATCCTCCCAGTGTAAGCTATGGCAGAAGTGGAGAAATGGCTTTTTAGAACAGGGAGGATTCAGTCCTCAGTTGCCTGTGCTTTGATGAGAGGATCTTCCATGCAGCCTTTATGAGCCTTCTCATTCTGTCTTACAGGGCCCTTACAGAGTTTAATGGCATTGTACTTATATGCACAAAGTATTGCTGTTCCCTCGGCTCAGCATTAAATCCGAACAGGGCAGGGAGGTGGGAGACCATCCTCTTTGCATGCAAGAGCCATTTTGAAGAGGAGAGCACCCAGCAAGGCGCAGGGGTGTCCTGAACAGCAGATTGCAGTGGGAGGGCCTGAACAGACCCCAGGTGGGTTTGTTAACTGTCTAAGGTCCAATGTGGCAGCAGATTCTGTCAGTGTAGGATCAGAGTCCCCAGTGCATCTTATCTTGTCCTGCATGCTTGACCTCATGTAGCACTCCGGTGCTGAGAAGGATCATGCCCTTTCAGGCAGGATCCAGATGAGATGTGGGAAAGGGTGGGAGGATAAGAGGCGGTACCTGGGTCTTTTCTCTTAGGGACATCTGCCAAGGAGCCAGCATGCCGTTTGCTCTGAGCATCTTAATGGAAGGCACTTCAGACAGGGTTTTACAGTGAATCGCGGGAATCACAGTTCGGGAATCAGAGATCTCGAACCCAAAGGAGTTAAAATAGCTACTCTAGCTTTCATGAAGGCAGCCACAGAGTTATTTATAGGAGCTAATGGTAATCTTTGGGGAAAGGGCTAACTGGCTGGGATTCTGGTCAAACTGACACAGAAAACTGATTCACTATAAATGTTTCCCTGTGATCCTTACCTCCTACAGTCCTTCCTTCCGGTGCTGTCGTGGACAGAGCAGTAGCTGGGAGTCATGAAACATGGGTCTTAATCTCACCTCTGCCATGATCTCACGCAAATCATTTCACCTCTCATTTCCTTGGTTTCCCCTCCCATTCTGTCTGTGTTGGTTAGTTAGTTTGTAAGCAGTTTGGATCCTCGCTCTGTTTTCACAGCAGCGGCGCCCGCTCTCAGTGGGAGCCCCCTGATGTCACTGTAATATAAAATAGCTGCGGCAAACTCCATGGTGTACGGCCTAAATAGCTCTTTTAACGTCTGATCCAAGGCCCATGGAGCCCAATGGGAGTCATGCTTACGATTTCTCTGGGCTTTGGATCAAGGTGGAATTTCAAAACCAGCCGTCGTACGTCCTAGAACCACTGTCTGTGACTGAGGAGTCAGCTGGCTGTTGGTAGAAGAACAGGTGTGAATCAAGGAGCTGATATTTGTCTTAATGTGGGGCAGGTAAGAAGTTGATTTTCTGGAATCAGGTTTGCCATGGAGTGAACATTTTGCATTTCCTTGTATTAGTTGGTTAGGCCCAGTTCCAGAGTGGAAGGCCATTAGTGCAAAGTGGGTTGTTAATGAATGAGTGAGAGGATATTGACCTGACACATGCTGCTGTGAGGGTAACCTAAGAAGTGTTAAAGAAGCTATTTCTTTGGCTGTGGGAAGAACACTTAGAAATTTCAGGGTTTGGTAATTGAAAGCATTTGCTTTTGTAAACTTTCTGTTTTGAAGCCCCCTGCGGTTAAGACAAGTGGTCAAAACTGGCAACAGACGAAAACAAACAAACAAAAAAGAAAACCCAGAAAAGCCAACATTAAACAAAACGGAAACCCAGTAAACCAACCCAAAATGTTGATTGAATTTGTCAAAAAAAACAACAACAAACAACTTTCAGGAAAATCAAAATGTTTATATTAAAACTTATTCTCAAGAGGTTGTTTTTAATCAGAAGAAACATTTAATCTTACTTATCTAGCCCCCATTATTGTAGTATCTCCACACTTCATAAATGATGCTCAGAACACCCAATGAAATAGGACTGTACTGTTCTCCCCATTTTACAGGTGTGGAACTGAGGCCCGGCGGCATGTCTACATTACATCTGGGAGTGAGCCTCCCAGCTTGGGTATTGCTAACGGGGATCAAGCTAGCGTGCTAGAAATAGCAGTGTGGACGTTGCAGCTCAAGTAGAGACCTGATCTCGCCACTTGAGATCAGACCCAGGAGCTGGTGGGCTTGATGCCAACACCCAGCCACGTTGCACTAGTATGCTAAAAATAGCATCTGTCTACCCAGACTGGAAGACTCATTTCCATCTGTAGCCATATCCTGAGAGATTAAACAGCAGCTTTTCAAAGGTATCTAAGGCACCTGACTTGCTTAGCTCTTTTGTCAATGCCAGAAGGTGTCAATCTGCATCTTTAGATCTTCCCTCTTGGAAAAGTCTGGCCTCATGTGACTTGAGCCATGTCTCCCATCTCCTAGGCTGGTGCCCTGACCACTAGGTCATCCTTCCCCAGTCTAAACACTGTATCGACCCTTCCATCGAAAAACCTTTTTGGCCCACTCTAGCCGAGAGGCTGCAGTATGGACCCACAGCTCTGCACACTAATCCAGCTAGCGCAGGTAACAACAGTAGCCAGAATGTGGCAAAAAGGGTCTTTCAGAATCAGAACCAGCCTGTGAGAGGCCGTGGGTACATAGCCAAGTCGCTAACCTGCCCCGGGCTCTGTGCTGCTGTGTTTTCCCGGCTGTCTTTATCTGCTCTGGCTAGATTAAAGCTAAGGTGGGGACGCACAGCCGCAGAGATGTCCCCTGACGCCATGCACTGAAAGCTTGCAGGGGGTTCCCAACAAGCACAGAGACAGGCAGAAATGGCACAATTGTTTCCCACATTGGCTCTGGCTCTTCCTGTGTTCAGTGGTTAAAGTATAATTTGACGGGCCCCGGAACCCTCCTAATCTCCGGGCCCCCTTCCCGTATTGTCTGGGCCCCCTTCATGCATGTGTGGGCCCCAGCCCAGGAAGGCATTTGCAACCACTTCTCAGTACCACATGCATCAGTGATCGCTCCATAAAAATATTTATACTTTTATATGGTGTTTGTCTATAGCAATTATTGTCACACACGAGCAAACACTGCATAACACAATAAGTATTGTGATTAACAATGGTGGGGCGTAGGACCTGCCAGCAGTCAGGGCAGGGCAGAACATGTGTTCCGCCGGATTTTTCTATTTTTAGGGGCCCCGGAACTCTGGCCCCTCAAATTTGGGGGCCCAGGAACTGCGTTCCGGTGCGTTCCCCCTTACTTTAACCCCTGCCTGTGTCCCAACTCCACCCCTGGTCTGTTGGAAGCAGAGTGGGGCGTAGCTGGGGCACAGCTGGAGCCCAGAACAGCTGGTTCTAGGCTGGCATCAGGAAAGCACAGCTGCATGTGTGGGAGAGCGGGGTCCCAGCACCTTGACTACAGGGAGAGATCCCAGACATGGCCACCCTCAACCCCCAGTTCAGTTTGACACCGGTGCCACAGGCAGCCACACGTCTCTGGCACAGAACTGGAAGCCGCCGAGTAGGAGACCTTGGATATGCAGATAGCATCTGGTTGGCTCTTAGTGACCGACCGGGGCCCTCCCTAGCTGCGTGGAACAGGCCGCACAATGGTTTCTGCAGTCTACGAGATCAACTGCACCAAGTCTAAATGTACCCCCTTAATCCCTCCATTTCCCACCCACCTCCGGGGCTCTTTGCTTGGGCATTAACCAAAGCAATCACATGCACGCGTGCCACCTGCCCCTGACCTCGAATAACTCCCTTCCATCAAAGTCAGCGCAGCCTGCAGCGGGCCACATTGACACAGTGAGTGATGGCGCAGGGGAAAGGAGCCAGTCTGATGGCCCTGGCGTCCGGAGGCTTCTAATTTATCAACCCAACGGGCATGGCAGCAGAAGGATCCCTGCCCCACCTTGAAATGCAGCCCTGAGCTGGGCAGGGGCCTTCCCTGAGACAGGGCGAGCTCTGTATCCGTTGCACGTGCTGGCTCTGATCCATGGACTTCAGCACGTCCCCGAGATATAAGAGCCCAAGCTTAAAGTTAAGCACATGCTCAAGTACAGCCTGTGTTCAGGGCTTCAGTGCGTGAGCTCTGGGGCAGCCAGTGAGAGACGCTCTTCATGCCAGCGGGGCTATAGGGCTTGCAGAGATTTTGATGGCAGGGGCTGTGGGAGAAGGGGACTGAGATATGAGACACACAGCAGCTGTTTGAGGTGACTACTCCGTCTCTGCTGACCTGGGTAGATTGGGGGACCTGGAGGACAGAAAGCTCTGCCTGCCATGGCTCTGAGCTGGCACCTTCGTGTGAACAGGCAGAGGGCGGGGGAGCCAGTAGCAGGTGTCAGATCGGCACTTCTGACCGGGTACATCAGCTCTGCTAGAGGACATTAGAGAGGGGGGGTGAAACTTCCTTACAACAAGACACCTCCCCGGGGAAGTGTTGGAGGCTGCAGTGTTGTACAGTCCCCAGGGAAGTATCCAGACTAACAGGGATTTACCGGATCTGGCTCTGGGCTCATCCCCTGCCTCAGTTTCCCCTCATCTCATGCTGGTTCTCCTCATCTTCAGCGTTGAGGCAACTTGGCCCTTCAGCTGAGCCACAAAAGTCCATTCCTTTCAGGTAATTACCAAGAGTCTTCTTCCCCAGTCCAAAAGCTGGGCACAACTCTTCCATCCCGAGAGGCTGTCTTCTCTTCCAACACTTTGCCCCATCCTCTCAGCCCAGGGCTTGACAAAGTTGGCTCCCAGCTAGGCAGCAGCAATTTTATTTTTGGTCACCAGAGGGCGCTTCTCCACTGCATTTCTGCAGTGGAGCTAGGAGCCAGGCTAAAAACCCCAGTTCATGGCAACCTGGTGCCTGGGTTTTGCCGAGCCCTGCCTCAGCTCTTCCTGGGCTCTCTCAGTCTCTATTCTCCTCCTATTCTCAGGGATCACTACATCATCTCACTAGCTGGCAGTATATGGGGAACCCATGGGAGTTAGGACCTTTCAGGATTTCAAAGGTGCCAAAAATGAAATGGAAGAAGGTGCAGAGTGACTTTAGGCGAAGGGCTAAGAAGAGGGTCTGGCCATTCTCCCTTAGAGAGGCAACAAACGGGGACAGCTGTGTATGCTCTAAATAAAATGCAGAAAGCTGGGGGAGTAATAGATTTATCGGTTCCTGTCAATTCTGAAAAATTGGGGGGGGGCGAGGAGGGAAGGAGAGGGAAACTTGTTTCTTTTGGCTGAAAAGATTTTGTTTCACTTTTGTTTGGATTTTTAAAAAAAAAATAAAATGAAAAAAATTTTGAGGTGAAAAGTCATTTCGAACCAAAAAAATGAAATGCTTTGTCTTGGGGGGAATCATTTTCAAAATGAAGAGGTAGTCAAAACTGACATGAATTTGCAAAAACTTCTTGGTGTCATCGAATCTGCATTTTTATCCAATTTTAAAAATTTGGGGCTGAAAAAAAATTGCCCCGAACTGTGCAGTCACCTGGGCCTTTCTTATGTCTTGGGGCTTTGCTTTGTTTAGGTCTCCTGTCTCTCTCACCCCGCACGAGATTCCCACCGTTCTGAACAACTGCTCAACACGAGTGGCTGTGGTAAGTTCCGTCAGCTTTATTTTGGTCTTGAGAATATCTTGAGCTAACTCAACTGTTGGTGTAACCCCTGTGATGTCGGTGGCGTTACAGAGGGATTTTGTAGAGGGTCCAAAAGGAATTTGGCCCCTTAGTGTAAGCTGAGAAATCAGCAGGTTCTTTGAGTATTACCCTGATCCTGAACAAGTAACGTGTGGTGTAGGATGGTAACTTTTTATCGTAATTTTGTCAATACAAATAGTTTGCAACAAACTATCCCCAGTCTGAGCGCTACAAATTCTGGAGTTCCCCCAGGCGGAGTGGAAAACTAGGTTGATTGAGGTCATCTCATGGTGATGCGCTGCCAATATTTCAGGGGAGATCTCCGTTGTCCCCTCATACAGCAGCTACCGCATTTGAGCAAATAATGTGTGATGGGTGAATAACATGGTGAATTCAGCCCCTTTTCCCTGCTCACAGCCTGAGTAGATTGCAGTTTCCTCTATTCGCTGTCATTGGTTTACAAGTCTTCCATGGTGGGTTTTAAATCAAAGGACCAGTCGCCAGCATTTGAAATTCTAGCTGGATTGGTTAGGTGCAATCCCCCGGTCAAGTCACATGGTGTTGTTTCGGTCCTCTGATTGGAGGGAGCCTGCAAGCACCGCAGGTGTGAACGTTTTCCACGGACCCCTCTGATGTTTGAAAAAGGATGCCCTCGCTTTAATGGTGGTGGCCAGCGGACCCCAAAAGCGTGGGATTGTGACCAGAGGGCAAGATTCTGGACTGCAGACCGGGAGACGTGTGCTGTAGTCATTGCTCTAGGGGTGGCGGACCTCAAATCCTTTTTTCTCTTCGTGCCTCAGTTTCTTCACTTATAAATTGGGGAAGAGGGTGTTCCTGCCACACCCATCCCCTTTGTACAGTGACCTGGCATGGCTGATGAAAGCTGTGTGGGGTTAATATCTGCTCCCCGCTGTGACTCAAGAGAGAGCATGCCCGCAAGTATTTACACGGGATGTTCACGCCCTCTCCTGGAAGCGGCTTGGGGTGTAATGGGAATGCAACTGAGTGACCGTCCCAGGGGAGGCTTCCTGCTCTTGGAAACACCTGTCTTTGTTTCTGCTGTGGGTTTGCGGGCCCTGGGGATAAGCTCTCTAGTACTTGATTTAGCAGCAGCAAGAGTGAGGAGTCGCTGTCAGCGGCAGGAAAATCACCCCAACTTGCCTCAGTGCGGGGGAGTATTTACCCGGGTTAACAGCTGCTCACACAGCACGTGCGCTTGTGCTTCTGGGCAGAGCATTCGAGTGTTGCCGATATTTTTGCCTCTTTATTTCCATGGGTGCTGGGTCTGAGCCACAACGTCAGATCTAGGTCACAGCTTTCTCTGATAGCGATCTGGGGTCTGGTTCTTGATAGCGCCTGTTGCTGGCTTTAGACAATGACCCTTTTGTCTAGGGAGAGGAATGAGTGGCTGGCGAGGGTACCGTGGCTATGAGTAACGTGAATTCCTGCAGCGTGCAGGGAAATAGCACTAGTCAGGATGAGCTCAGCTGCTTTTCACCAACAGACGATATGTAATTCCACGGGATCGCCTGTTAATTAAAGGAGCATATTTAGAGCTAATGAAAGTGACCGTCTGATAACGGCTGCATGGGTGAGTAATTGTGCAGCAGGAGCTGGGAAACCGTCCTCGTTCCCCCTGGGTTCTCTACATTCATCTCTGCCGGTGCCCTGCAAGCCTGAGCCATCCACCCGTCTGCTATTCTGGGACTGAGCTCCTCACACATAAATCTGCTGGTGCCCCTCAGTCCTGATCTGCAGCCCCTGGCAATTCCAGCCCTGCAAGGGTCACTGAAACCGAACCTTAGTGTCATCTTTTGAATGTCACTCACCCTTACCAAAAGATGTAAGATAATTACTGGGGCAAATGGGGCTGCAGCCTTCCCGGGCCCCTGTCATGCCATGAAACCTGCCCAATAGGATTCCCAGTTACTTACGGTCTGTGTTAAAGGCACAATAGAAAACTATCTGGAGGTGAATGGAAGAGAGGAAGAACAGTAAGAGCCAATAGGACTGCATCAGGAGGCCTTTAATGACCTGAAAATCAAAAAGGAATCCTACAAGAAGTGGAAACATGGTCAAATTAGTAAGGAGGATTACAGAAGAATAATATACACATGTCAGGGCAAAATCAGAAAGGCCAAGGCTTGAAGTGAATTGCACTAGAAAGGGCATACAAGACAATAAGAAGAAGTTCTGTAAATACATTAGGAGCAAGAGAAAGACAAAGAGCAGTATAGGCCCACTACTCAGCAGGGAAGGAGAGATATAAGGGATGTCATTAAAAAGGCCGACGTGTTTCCGAGAAACATCAGATGCTCAGCACAATATTAACAAAGGGGAAAGAACAGAAGCCCAAATAGGTAAAGAACTGGTTTAAGAGTATTTAGAAAAGTTTAGATGTAATTAAGTCACCATGGTCTGATAAAACACATGACCTATAAGGAAAGATTAATACAAATGGGCACATTTAGCCTTGATAAGGGAGGGGGAGACCTGGTAAATCTTCTAATGTTATGAGCTGTTATAAAAAGGACTGAGAGAAATTGTTTTCCAAAGCCACTGAAGGTAGGACAAGAAGTAATTGGCTTAATCTGCAGCAAGGGAGAATTAGGCTGGATATTAGGAAAAGTTTTCTAATTTTAAGGATGGTTAAGCACTGGAGTAGGCTTCTAAAGAAGGTGGTGGAATCCCTTCACACTGGAGGTTTGTAAGAATAAATTGGACAGGCACCTTGTCAGGACCAGTCTCTTTACCTCAGGGTGGGGATGGGGGAGAGAGAATGGTCTAGATGACTCTGGAGACCTCTTCTAACCCTACATTTTTATGGCTATGTCTACACTTGCTAAAATTAGTTTGAATTAGTTAGTTCGAACTAACTAGTTCGAATTAACTTAATTAGCGATCCCCATTCATTTCAATGGCCGGTTAGTTTGAACTAAGAAATTAGTTCAAATTAACATGGCCATATTGGCTAATTCAAACTAGTTAGTTCAAATTAAAGCCTTACTTCTGAAGCCCTATTCGAACTTATTAGTTCAAATTAAGGAAGCCCTTAATTCGAACTAACTAAAACCTAGTGTGGCCATGGCTTTAGATAGTTTGAATTAAGCCTCCTTAATTCAAACTAACTTGCCAGTGTAGACATAGCCTATGAGCCTATCATTCTAGGTTTGAAAACAGATACTTAATCCTCACTGAATTACACCTCCCATAATTAGCCTGTGGAACTCATTGGTACAAGATACTGGAGTCAAGATCTTAGAAAGATTTTGGGGAAAAGTAGATCTTTTTATGGAGAATGAGAACATCCGCATTAAAGATGTAAGATCTTAGAAGGGAAAAAATGTATGACAGGTATAAACTCTCCTGTGTCAGGGCATGAGCCACACTCACAATCAGAAAGTAAGTACTCCCAGGGCCAAGTTATTTCATAATTGTTCACTGGAGGGTGGTCTTTACCTTCCTCCAAAGCAGCTGTCACTGGACACTCTCACAGCCAAGATGCCGGGCTAGATGGGTCCCTAGTCTGATCTAATCTGCCACTTCTGACGCTTCTGTGCTCATAACTGCTTGCAGAGAAGTAAGCCAAGGTGCCCATAAAGACAACTATGTATTCCAGCTGTTGAGGTATGGGTGCTTGATAGGATAGCTGCATCGATGATCACATTGTCCCGTAGTCGTCTGCCCATCTAGGGTTCCGCCCATCCACTCATGTGCCATCCCCATGGTATCTCAGCTCTTCACGGGTTCCAAAAAGGAGCCCCCAGGTTTTGCGGCTACCTTCCAGAGGTTAAGAGTATTGCTCTTTCCCCAGCTAATGGAACGTCTCCTTCCGTCCTAGTGCTTGGAGTATGTACTCTGGGGGCCAGAGGTGTCTCTGGGGACAACGTGTGTGCATGGAAGTTAGTGAAGGTGATGTCTGGGTAGCACAGTGGTTAAGTGTGCGCACATGTCTAAACTTCACTTGGAGGTGTGATTACAGACACGGGTACCAGTACCAATGCGATTGCAGCAGCTTGCACTTCAGTGTGGGCTATGGAAGCCTGCCTAGGACTCTGGGGACATATTTGGGCAGCTAGTCCACTCTCTCATGCCACCGCTGTGGTGCCCTGTTAGCTGAGCTAGTACATGAAAGTTAGCTTGTGCTGCAATCACCCGGCCCGATTGCAGGTAGACCTACCCCAAGGGAGACCCTTCTTCAGCTCAAGTGGGTCCTGAGCAGTGCTTTTTGGGTCTGGCTGGGGTTGTTCCATCAACTCCGTCACCCCCTGGGTCTACCTGACCTCTGAGCGTCCTCTGGTCTCTCCTTCCCTTGAAATCCCGGCTCGGGTCTAGAGGAGGTGAATGAATCCTTGGCTGCTTCTCAAAAGCTGAGAAGTAATTACTTCGTTCAAGCACAACAACGCCAGGAAATGGCTTTCTCTCTCTCTCCCCCTCAAGCGTGCCAAGGGAAGCTGTGCCGGCGAGGAGTCCATTGATCTTCCTGCTGTGGAACGCAGCTCTAGCTTTCCACTCTGATCGGACGCTGACAACTGGGCCAAAGGGATGATGAACGTTTATTGCCACGTGCAATTTATCTCCCTGCTGGAAATGCTAATACGCCCGCCCGGCGCAATGAATTATCCCTTTCAGGGCTGGCACGCCAGTTAGCCCTTTTTGATGTCACCAAAGCTAGCAAACAAACAAACGTCGGCCGATTTGCCACAGCAGGAACAAAGAGGGAGAAGAGGCAACTCAGAATAATGCATCCCCTCCATTCCATCCCCTGCCTTCGAGGAGGATTAATTCTTTGGAGCCAAGAGCCGTTGGCATTGGCCTTTAGCAGCCAAGATCCCAGCCATGTGTTAAGGGTGGAGGAGGGGATCTCCTAGGGGTGTGGCTTTGGAAGCCCTCAGAGAAGAGAGGCCGTCTGGTTTTGTGATTCAGGCGCTGGCCACAGATTCATGAGTTCTTGAGTCAATTCCTGGCTTCTTGTGTGAGCTTGGCAATTTGCTGAGTGTGCCTCCATTTCCCCTGTGTAGAACGGGGTTGATAATCGTACCTGTTCCCCGCCTTGGCTGTTTAGACCGTATGTTCTCTGTGGCTGTGTCTCTGCAGGGCCTGGTACCCTGGGCTTTGATCTCAGTTGGAGCCTTAGATACTAGTAGTCCTGTGGCACTTTGTAAGACTCCCAAATGTATTTAGTTATTTAGATACCAGTGTGACAATAAGAATGGTAAGAGAGACCTCACGGTGGAGGAAGTAGCTATGACGGCCAAGAAGGAGCTGAGGTCATCGCCCCGTGGGCCATGGGTGAGAGTGAGGGAAAGGAAATGTCTCAGCGGGAGCCGGCTCTGCTCTACCTGTGCACCTTTTGGAAGTCATTGGGGGAGAACAGTGGTCAATGAGCGGAGGAGTTGGCTTCTAAACTGATTATAAGGAAAATGCTTGTAGGGCAGCACTCTAGTCAAGAGTCTCCTTGAGGGAGGGGTGGGAGACCCATTGCTTGGAGTCGGCTTGAGAGATTGCGTGTCAAGGACAACCTTGCACAGAGCGATGTGGGGAGGATGCTTTAGTTGGGGCTGAAGGGTTGTCTTCAATCCCTTAATTCCTATGAAGAGTTCGTAGGTGGTGAAATGTGCCCCCCTGCTCAGACCAATATATCCTGGACTGGGTGCAGGGGAAATAGGCATTTATTCACTCCAGGACTCTGTTGTTTTTTAGAACCACTCCGTTTAGCTTTGTTAGACCATACATACATGGCCGCTCTTCTTTTCATCCCCTCTAAATCCACCAGGACATGAGGAATAACCACAAACTATCCCCTAGATTATTGATCCCAGCATGTCATATTGCAGGATAACACAAATGAGTAGAGCCCTGCGCGGATACAAATATGTGGATCCGCATCCTATCCGCATCTGCAAGAAATGGCCCACAGTTATCCGGGGATATCTGCAGATTTGCCAGGCTCTAGCCCTGCACAGATACACATATGTGGCTCTGTAGCCAATCTGCATCCACAAGAAATTGTCTGTGGATACCCACATTCATAGAATCATAGAATAATAGGGATGGAAGGGACCTCATGAGGTCATCTAGTCCAACCTCCTGCTAAAAAGCAGGACCACTCCCATTAAATCACCCCAGCCAGGGTTTTGTCTAACCGGGCCTTAAAAATCTCCAAAGATGGAGATTCTACCACCTCCCTAGATAGCCCATTCCAATGCTTCACCACTCTCCTAGTGAGAAAGTTTTTCCTAATATCCAACCTCGACCTCCCCAGCTGTAATTTGAAACCATTGCTCCTTGTTCTGTCCTCTGTTACCATCAAGAACAGCCTAGCTCCCTCCTCTTTGGAGCACCCCTTCAAGTAGTTGAAGGTTGCTATCAAATCCCCCCTCAGTCTTCTCTTCTGTAGACTAAATAAGCCTAGTTCCTTCAGTCTCTCTCATAAGTCATGTGCCCCAGCCCCCTAATCATTTTTGTTGCCCTCCGCTGGACTCTTTCTAATTTGTCCACATCCTTTCTGTAGTGGGGAGCCCAAAACTGGACACAGTATTCCAGATGCGGCCTGACCAGTGTCGAATAGAGGGGAATTATCACATCCCTCGATCTGCTGGCAATACTCCTACTGATGCAGCCTAATATGCCATTGGCCTTTTTGGCAACAAGGGCACACTGTTGGCTCATATTCATCTTCCCGTCCACCATAACCCCCAGGTCCTTTTCTACAGCGCTGCTACTTAGCTGGTTACAGATATAATGTGGATATCTGCAGATTTGCAGGGCTCTAAAAATGAGACAAGTTCCAAAGGGGTGGCCATGTTCGTCTAGTTCAACAAAACAAACAAGGAGTCCTGTGGCACTTTTGAAGGCTAGCAGATTTATTTATCGCATGAGCTTTCATGGGAAAAAATCCCACTTTATCAGAAAGTTGTGCACAAATGTGGCAGCTTAATTAGCCGGCCCTCTTGCAGACATGGATAGATTATTGACTCAGCTATTAGAGAAAACTTAACTTCTCTTAGGATGTAGGCGGACGCCCAGCTTTGATAGCACAGACTGGTCTACTGAGCAAAGGAACAAACCCTATGGTCCGCATGAGCTGGGGAGGAAAAGCTCATTTTCCAGTCACAGCGAGAAGGGCGTGTTTCTGACTAAGGGGAGGCAGGATACCTGAGTTTTTGTTCCTGCCTTTGGCAAGCCTCAGTTTCCCCACCAGGGAAATGGAACCTAAAAAATCATCTTTGCCGAGATTCCTGGATGGAAAGCAGACGGCATTATGACTGAGGCAAAGGAGGGGATGGGAACTTGCATCTTTTTCTTTTTAAAGAAAAATGTCTGTTGAGATTTTGGAAGTGGTTTCAGAGAGATTGATGGGGAAGGTAGAAACTCCAGTGTCCTGTCTGAGCATGGGGCCACGATGGTTCTTGGACCAGCTCTTATCCCCCATGCACCGCTGGCTTCTGTTAATTTTAGACGAATCCTGCAGAGCGGGTAGGGATTGCTCCGTCTGCAGCAAGGAGGCTGAATTCACTGCAGGATTCTCGCTTTGCTGTTCCTGTATCAGATCTGTCCTGCGAATGGCACTGGCCCCGGTGACCTGCGTCACAGAGGACTGGCTCAGCCTCTTTTACTGTGGGGCTGCTCCAGGCAGCTAACAGGATGGAAGTGCTGCAGTGAGAGCCTGTTTAATGACTCAGCACTTTTCGCCTGCGTGTGTCTTTCCTCTCTGACTCTGCTGCAGTATTTAACTCTCCGCTCGCCCTGCACAGACAGTTGCCAGGCCGCCTTGCTGGCTTCTCAGCCAGCAAAGGAGGGGGATTGCCAGCATCTCAACGGGGCAGCACTGGGAAAAGGCAGGATTTGGTACTGGGTTTTCTTTCCCATAGAACTCAAAAATGGATCAATGTCATTGTCCTCATTGCACAGATGGGGAAACTGAGGCACAGAGCAGGGCAGTGACTTGCCCAGAAGGCCAATGGCAGAGCAAGGAATAGAACAAGATTCCGGTCCAGTGCTTTGCCCACTGCTATTGATTCAGCCTGGCACACTGTTTAAAGCAAGCTTTCTATAAAACCAATCTATTATCCAGACGCTGTAATAACCAGCATCTCTGAACAAGGAGGGCTGGAGCGTGACTCTAAACCTGCAGCGGGATGCTGTCGCTTCAGGCAGACAGCCGCATACCAGCTTGGCAGGGAAGACGTACACTTCACCAGCACCCAGTTCTGGAAGATCTGAGTCGGGTTTGCTGTGTGCCTCAAACATGTCCATGCTGGGCATCTGCAGGAGTGGGGGTGGGCGTAGGAGTGGGTGTCTCTGGACTCTTTCCCTGCACAGTGAACAGGGTTCTCTGCCTGGTGTGGCATTATTGGGGTGGGAGGTGTCTAGCAGAGAAGGAAAGCTGAAATCCTGTGAGAGCATCTGCTCTTATAAGCAGGTTCTGATGAAGTCGGGGGCTTGTCCTCTGGGCCGGTTCATCTTCTCACCCCGCTGTAAATCAGGAACAGCCACTGCAATTCCGCAACCAAGTAAATGGAGCGTGGCAGGTACCGTGACACCTACCCAGCTGGGGACTCCCAGCCCTGCCGCCAGCAAAGCAGTGAGGTAGTAACAAGAAAGCCTCCGGCAGTGGAGGAATTAATGCTAAGGGAAGTCTCTGCACTCCAGTGGAAGATTCATCTCAACTCGATTGCAAGAAGGATGAGTCACTAGAGGAGCTCCAGGCCAAGTTAGGTAGAGACCCTGCTGTTTTTTAGCCTTCCGCAGCAGCGTGAAGCATGAGTCACTTGCAGGTTTAAACTAGTGTCAGGGGTGGATTCTCTGTCACTTGAAGTCTTTAAACCATGATTGGGGTGGTTAGTAACTCAGGCAGAGGTTTAGGGGTCTGTTACAAGAGTGGCTGAGTGAGGTTCTCTGGCCTGCCATGTGCAGGAGGTCAGGCGATCATGATGGTCTCTTCTAACTTTAGAGCCTATAAATCTGAGATATGGCCACAACTGCACAGAGCCATTGCTCACTGAGGGTCACTGTTTCATAGGTCTATGCTTTTTGGGACTGGAGAGCTAAGTGGAAATGGTGTTTTCAGTAATAGGTTATTCCAAGGTCCTGGGCAAACTGCAGAGTTAGCAATCCCAAATGGTAAAAAAAATTGTCTTGGCCCCAGCCCCCAGTCAACTAAATATCAACTAAAAAAATCATGAGATTTAAAATAGAATACATTGGGGTTTGGCTGTTCTTGCCTTCTGGGACCAGAGCTTCTAGGGGTCACATTTTCCAGCATTTTTCACAACCCTGCAGGTTAGGAAATTCTTCTTCTTATTATTTTTTAAATGAAAGACGAGACCCTCCCATAATCTTCTGACTCCAGGAGCTGGGGCCTTAAGAATCCATTCCCACCCATCACCAAACTAGCAACAAAATCTGAGAGCTGGTAGCAATGAAATTGTGACTTTAGCTTTTGCTGTGCTTTGCGCCTCTGTGTATTGCTTGGAGAGGTGTTCTTCCCTCACTCCATGTGTACGTTCTGTGCTCCAATTCCAGACCTGCCATTAGTGGCCAGTGTTCTGGGCCAGGTCCTCCGCTGTAAACAGACATTGCTCTGGTGAAATATATGGGCCTTTGATGACATCCCAGCTGAGGACATGGCAGATAGAGGGTATTCCACCTAATCATTTTAAGGGCCACATTTCAATCAGGCCTCCAAAATTGCATGTGCAAGGTTGCATCTGCCGAAGTGGGTTATAGCCCAAGAAAGCTTATGCCGAAGAAAATCTGTTAGTCTATAAGGTGCCACAGGTCTCTCGTTGTTTTTATGTGCAAGATAGGCAACTCATTGTCCCCGATTCTCATGATTTTATCACGAACCATTGCTATTTGGTATGGTTTTTCCCCCTTAAAGGCTTAGTTTCTGGAGTCATTGAATTACGTCTCCTTTTTGTTCTGTGTTTGTACAGCACCTAGCACAATGGGGACCTGGTCTCAGGCACTACAGGAATACAAATAATAATATGTGGGATATTTTAAGAGCCACTCTTCCATAGGCCCTCAATAATTACACCTCCAATATTTGTGTTGTGTTTTTTTTCTTTGGTTTGTGGTTCTGGTTTTTTTTTGTTAAAGCCCAAATCAAAAAAACTTAACATTTCTTATTATTTTGTGATTTTTTTTAAAGCAGACCTCATGATTTTTAGGGTTCTGACGCATGGCGCTTGAACACTTGGCAATATTTTTGGATGCATGTGCAAAATCCAGACCGCACATGGAATAACCCCAGCACAGCTGAAGAAACCCTCCCACCCCCTTCAAATATGTCCTGAGCAAATAGACTCTTGGAAGCTGGTCCATTGTCTACTGCTAAGTTTACAGTTTTCTTGTTCTGTCGTTCTTTAGCATTTAGTTTCTTCTGATTTTAATTCCATTCCAGCACTAGATCTGAATTTTTTCCTCCTTCACTGGCTTCTCAGATTGGCTAAAATGTTCTGAAGGATTCTTTTTAATAAGATTCAGAACCTTTCAAAAGCTGAATCAATGCTGGAAAAAGTTAGCCAGTTTTCACTAGAGCCACAGTTTGATGCCAGATCATCAGGAGTGGATATTCAGACCAGGTGTTTTTTCATCAGCTTATTAGGTTATGTGAGATGCAAAGTAACGGCTTTCAGCTTCTTTCTGATCCCTAGGCTTGGTTTTTCAGAGGAGAATCCAGGCTTTTATATAGTAATATTGTGATTAAGTATTAGTCAACATCAGCATTCATCTAATTGCACTAGCAAGTTGCATTGTTTCTAGATAGAGCAGAACTTGCTGGGTGTTAAGATTTTTTTGGTCTTTTTGACTTCCAGTCTTCACTTCCAGTCAGTGATTTGAAAGTGCAATTTAATTAATTGCCATTAAGCGAATTGAGAAATGCACCTGGCCAACGCAGTACAGTTGGTAGGATCAGGGAATAGTGAGAGTCTGTCTTGGAAAGTCAAGATTCTGCTTGGACAACTAGATAAATATTTACTCTAAAAAGTTAGTCCAATTCTACTATTTGTATTCTTTGTATCTACAGAACCACATGCAGTTTCTAAGCTGTTCACTTTCAGTTGATTTTTTAAAATCCATACGAAACAACCTGAGATGACTAAGAAGTTTCTGTGGGCAATACACGCTATTCTTAGATAAATCTCTTCTGATTCCACTGAATCCAAAGAAATAAAACTGATGGGACAGCAAGGCACTGTATAAATAGTAAACTATAATATTTCTTGCTTTCTTTGTGAAACTTCCCATCAATGCCGGTGGGTGTTCTGATTTGGACCGAGGGCAGTAGGTTGTTCTGGATGAATACCCCGGCCCACTGAAAATAATTAAATATGGAATTAGATTCTACACCGGTGGTTCTCAACCACTGTGTCAGGACACGTTACTGTGTCTCCACACAGCGGTGTGTCGCGGAGAGCCAGGCGGGGGAGCTGTTGTGTTCTGTAGGGTTGCACATGCCACCGGGTGTGTTGTGATCTGCCAAAGGTTGAGAACCATTGCTCTATGCTGAATGATCTAGAGCAATGGTTCTCAATCTTTTGTGGGTCCCGGCACTCTTGGCAGAATATTGTGATGCTACAGGGCACACCAGTCCACTCCCCCCAGACCAAATCCAGCCATCGCCCCGGCTCCGTGTGACTCACTTGCCGCTGTGTGGTGACACAGTAATGTGTCCCAACACAGTGGTTGAGAACGGCTGATCTGGAAAGAAGTAAAATCTGTTACTTTCCACCTCTCTTCCCTATACAGTGGAGTAGCAGTGAGAGACCCATTGCTAGAAAGGGAAATAAACATGCTGGTTAGTCTGGATTTGAAAAACTACCCCAAACGATGATGGCCAGTTTAGTTACACTGTAATCTATTGGCTGTGGTGAAAAAGGTCACCCCATTGCCGGCCTGGAAGGAGAACACCATGTTCCTTTGCTACTGGGAATTTCCCTGGCTTTGCTGTTCCCTGCAGTTGAGGGCTATATTGTCCAAGTCTGTCCGATGTGTTGCAGAGATGTCTGATGGGATCAGAATTTGTGTTACTTGTGGCTCATGGTTTTGTGGCTTTTTGTAGTCGTTCAGTGTAGCAGATTTGAGGGCGGCGAGAGTTTAGGGATTACGGCTAGTTGCTGGAGCTGGTTTCACATCTGTGGAGTGGGCTACTCTAGGGAAGGTGTGGTGGTTGCTGCTCAGAAGGATGAAGTAAGCTGTCGCTCGATTTGGAATAGAATTCCACTCAAGCTCTTCTCCAGCAGCATGGAAGTAACATCTGAAATAGGTCTATCTATATGAGCTGGGAGTTGGATTGTGACTCTCTCCATAGACATTTCAGCATAGGAAACACAGCATACGTCAGTGTTTCCTGTCTGTAAATAGAACATCAAAATGACTGTGAACATTAACTAAGCGTCCGAACGCTTCAGGATCTGCTGTCAAAAGCAGCTGTACAAGGGCGATGGGTTGTTTTTATCAGACGTGTACTGGGGCTACAACTAACTAGTGCAAGAAATGTTAGATTGGAGGTGGAGACTGCTGGCCAATGAACTGGTGAAAAGGTCCATAAGAGGACGTCAGAACCTGCTTTAAGTGGAATGTTTCGGTGGTTTTCTAACTGCCTGGCTTGTGCTGGGTGTGTGTGTGTGTGTGTGTGTGTGTGTGTGTGTGTGTGTGTGTGTGAGAGAGAGAGAGAGACACACACACACACACACAGACAGAGACAGAGAGAGCGAGAGCTACTTTATAAGTCACTTTTCTATGTTTGGAGAAAGGGAGGAGGAGAAGCTGAGATGGGAGGAAGGTCAGGTTGCCTTCTCAGATATCAAGCATGTTTTTTAAGTCAAGGGATTAGAAAAGTAGGCCTGAGTCCTACAACATGACCATATTAAGAAAAATGATCATATTAAACAAAACCTACTGGCAATTTTTATATATCCAGTCCCTACCTGGCTCAGAGATGCGAATCCGCAGAAGATAATTTGGTTTGGATCAATATATTTCCTTTTCAGTCTTTTTCATATTACAGGCTGATCAGATTTGACTTTTTAGCCAAGATGTTTGCCAGAAGGCTTAGTGCTTAGTCTAATAAACACACGAACGCAACAAACGTTACGGGTGCAATGGGTATAATGAGGCGAGGCAAGTCTTTTGCTCCCTGCTGGAGTTGCAGATTTGAAAGGAAGAGAAAAGTGGAACAGAAAACAAAGGGTTTCGTAGCTCACAACCTGCCACTTTGATCCTTGTGTGCACCTGCGGTACCTGGATTGTGACCAATGGGGGGGGGGGCGTAATGGGGGATAGAGAAGGGAATTACAGACCAATTCCATCCAAGAATAATCCTGTATCGGGACAACATGTTGGAAAAACCCTGTAACTCTGACACATGAGGTGGGGTGAACAGGAAACAACCTCAGAGGTCAAAGTTAATTCAAGTGGACCAGCAGCAAAAGGAGAGGGACCTGTTGAGCTAACCATTGCTGAGTAAGTAGCTAGAGCCTGCACCAGCCCAGGCAGTCACCCAAACCATCAGGCTATACAGGGCTTTTTGCAAATATGCTTTATTTTGGCCCAATGAATAGTTCATTGATGGGGAACAGCTCCAAGAGGAATGAAGCTCCCCTGTTCATACGCAGGCAGAGGGAGTGGAAGCAGGCTCACCCACTTCTGTGGTCAGCATCGAATGCAACAAAGTAGAGAGCAATTCTGAGCTTTTTACTGGCTCAGTTAATTAAATAGGAACAGCTTCAAGAAGCCAGGCACTCCCTGCATGAAGCTACTGTCAGCAAGCAGAGGTAATGATTGAACCAGGGGGAGGGTCTAACCTCCCCATTGAGCAGCCAAACCCCACTGCTAGAGAGGCCTTCTTGCTCTTAAGGCTTGCTTTGGCCCAATCCGTAGTAAACTGAGTGACATGGCTTCAAAAGAAAAGCCTGAGAGTGTCCCACAGCAGAATAATACAAACACCAGCTGTTAGGACATTCGCTTGGGAGACAGATCACGGCTCAAATCCCTTTTCATCAAGCAGAAGGAGATTGAACAGGACTCTCCAGTAGCCTGAGGGAGTCCCCAAACCAATGAACAATTCTAGACCCTGTGAGTTACAGCAGCAGAACCCCGGTGTTATGGAGTAGGCTGTATTTTTTTCTGTACTGATACAGCTGAGCCTGCCACCCCTGTACCAGTAATCAATCCTGGAGCCAAGCTGGGGAGCTGTGTGGTGCTGTCGCTCTTGGACAGGACCTGGAGACCTGCAGGGAGCCGGCCCTCTTTTGCAGATTGGCTTCCTTTGAATCGTTTCGGTCATGCTATATGTTTGCCCAATGAGTTGTGTGTTGCTTTACAGGGATGCCCAGAGGTGGGAGAGTTTAGCCTTAGCTGTTTTAGGCATTTATTTATTAACTCTTTTACTGGTGTAGGGTTTTTTTTATATTTGTGTTTTGCTGTAATGGGATAGAGCCCATTGCCTGTGGTACTTAGCAAGCTGGACAAAACTTGCAGCTTCCCAGAGACTGACCTAGACAACATCCAAGCACTAAATAACCCAGCTGTGGAGGGATGAGAAATGAGGCTAAGAGCAGCAGGGAGCTATGGGGCTTATCCTCCGACACAGTGCTGAGCACCCATGGAAATCTCCAGAGGATTCGTGGGATCAGGCCCAGCCTCAAGCCGATGACTTACCTACGTTTCTCAGAAGTGACGTGCAGGATGGGCAGCAGCAGCCTGTGAAGCAGTCCAGATTGGCTTCAAAAACGCTCAGTCACTGTCTCGAGCTCTGCGGAGATGGGGGTTAGTCAAAGGTAACAAGTACATGATAGTCCATTCGCGGGCTGAAATACCCCAGCATCGGGTGTACGCCTGGACCGGCACTTTGCTTAAGTCCAAAACTCAGGGTGTGTCTACACTGCAGTGACATTTTTCACTGATGTAACTATTCCTCTGAAAAATGTCGTCCATCTCTCTTGCACCCCCTGCCCCATTGCAGAGTCACACAGAGTCACTTGCAGTGCCAACGCTGACTTCCCAGGGGACTCACGCTAGGCACGCTTCAGGTTCCTTATAGCCCCTCCTGAGTCCTGGTTTACACTAAGAAAATATGTCAGTAGAACTATGTCATTCACGGTAGCGGAAAATCCACCGCAGTGAGACCAACCTAACACCCACTGCGGCCAGCTCTATGTCCATGAGAGGGCTTCTCCACTCAACAAAGCTACCACCTCTCTGGGTGCGTCTACACTTACAAATTAAGTCAATTTAAGGAGGCTTAAGTCGACTTAAAATACTCCGCGTCTACACTGCGCTTTCCTTAAGTCGACTTAAGCTGCTCCTTAAGTCGAATTAAAGAGAAGTTAGATCAAATTAATAACACCTCGTTTTAATTCAAACTAGCGCTTAAGTCAACTTTATTAAGTCAACTTAAGCCAGTGGAGACGGGGATTAGCGCCTTGGTGGAGTTTATTAAGTCGACTTAAAACGTTAAGTCGACTAAATAAGGTCGAAAAGGGGCCACGTCTACACTTCAAAAGTTAAGTCGACTTAATAAGGTCCACTTTCAGTTGACTTAAAGTCGACTGTATTAAGTCGACTTCATAAAGTCGACCTAACTTTTCAAGTGTAGACATAGCCTCAGGGAGATGGAGTACGTAGTCCGACGGGAGAGGCTGTCATGTTGGTGTAGGTAACCTCTTCTCTAAGCCATTGTGCCGATGCAGAGTTTGAAGTGTAGCCCTGCCCGCAGTGTCTGCACGTTCAGAGGAACCTGGAGATGTGATGAACTATTCAACGCAGGCGCTTATAACAGAAGCCAAGGAGCAAACGAGACTGACTTCTGGCCTCCTCTTCCTCAGCCTCTGTCCTGGCCGGAGGCCCTGGGAGGGAAGCCCCCACTGCAGCAGATGTGCTGTGCTTGGTCTCGATCCTACATAAGCCTTTTACTCACATGTGTTGTCTTCGCACCATTGGAATCACTTCCTCGTCAATTTGGCATGCTTCATTCAGCAAAAATTTGCTACCAACCAAGCTCCCTGTTTGTATTCTGAACGAGACCTAAAATCAACACCTTTTAGTTAAAATTCTTTGTCCGATCTCTGAATTGGAGATTTTTTTCTTTATTATCTGCACCGACTCATTTAATTCTTATCTAATCTGCTATACTTTTCTGCAGAGGTATATTGATGTTGCTCGGTGTGGAAGAGCTCCTTTCACAGTGGAGAGTTAGTTGGGGCTGGAGCACGGAATGATAAATACCTTCTTTGCTCTCCTTTTCTTCCCTATGATTGATTTGATTTCAACGGGTGCCCCATGTGGGCGTATTGATGGGAGCTGCTGCAGAATAAATGCAGCGACACAAATAAAAAGCTCCAGGGAAAGATCTTCTGAGACAGTTTTAAAAATAGTTAAAGTATCTGCAACCTCATCAAAAGCGGCTCCGTGCAGCCCACCTCACACACCATTAATTGGCATTCTCCTGCAGTTTTCAGGCACCAGCCGTAGGCCCTTTGAGATCTGTCTGCAGCATCAATTACATACAAGCTGAGCCCAGATTACTGCTAGCTTCTTCACAGAGGACGCTGTGCTCCTTCTTGCCTCTAGAAGCGAGAAGGGTAAAGGGCAGCAGGTGACTTATTAAAAGGGATTAGTGGCTGGGAATTAAACGGAGTGAGTTGGCCAATGGAGCCTCACTCTGCACCCCTCACCCCCACTGGGTTTTATCAGCAAGCATTCCTGTCTGATGTAGACCTCCCCACCATCTTTCTGAGTCCTTTGCCTCCATGCTGGACTACTGCAATGGGCTCAGTTTAGCACTTCCATGGAAGGGCGCCGGGACACTTCACCTCATAAAAAAACAGGCTGCCTATCTTCCAAGTAGTCAAATTCCAAAGGGGTAGCCGTGTTAGTCTGTTGTAGAAAAACAACAGAGTCCTGTGGCAGTTTTAAAGACTAACAGGTTTATTTATCGCATGAGCTTTCGTGGATTTCTCCCACAAAAGCTCAAGCAATAAATAAATCTGTTAGTCTTTAAAAGTGCCACAGGACTCTGTTGTTTATCTTCCAAGTGTTAGACTGATGAGAAAACCTAACCCCGCCTGCACATGCTCTGCTTTCACTTCTACACGCAGTTCAATTCATACAGTTCCACGTGGGGCCCTCTGACACCCCATTTACAGTTGCATTTTGAGAGCTGCTGGTTAGCCAGTTTTTAATCCATTTAATATTTGCTATTAATTTTGTGTCATTCTAGGGTTTTTTAAAATGAAAATCTCATGCAGAACAAAGTCAAAGACCTTACAGAAGTAATAAATATATCACACCAACGCTATTACCTTTATCACCAGGCCTGTAATCTCATTAAAAAAAAAAGATATCAAGTTAGTTTGACAGGATCTCTTTTCTGCAAACCCATGGTGTTTGGCATTAATTATATCACCCTCTTTTAATTCTTTATTAATCAAGTCACATATCAACCATTCTGTTATCTTGCCTGGGATTGATGTCAGATTGACAGGCCTATAATGACATGGATCATCCTGTTTACCCTTTTTAAATATTGACACATTAACTTTCTTCCCCTCTCCTGGATCTTCTGCTGTGCTCAGCCAGTCTTACTGAAAATGAACACTAATTACCTGGTTTATTTGAATCCTTGTATCTCCCAAGCCTCTTGTCCTGTTAGCCTCAAACTTTCCAGAAAATGTCAACCTCAGGGTAAGACCATGCCTGTGAATCATTTCAGGCAGATTGGGTTACTTTTAGCAGAGGTGGGAGGAGGTCAAAAGGAGTCATATTAATTGAGATAGAGTCGCCTTATGGAAAAATGAGTGTCTCGCTAAACCAGCTATTGAAGGAAAATCAGCCACTGTCATTCTGAAAGAAAGTCCTAGCTTTGGCCGGACAGCAAAGAAGGCTGGTGTTCATGCTTCATTACTTTAATTACGGTGGTCCGAAATTTCCATAGCGGATGGGCAAAAGCCAACATTTTTAGCTCCTTTTTTTTTTAAAGTACAGCCAATGGAAACCACTGTGTATCTGTGTCTCTTTCCTGCGGCCTGATCTGCAACTAACATTTAGGTTCACTTATCTAAATGATCACAAACAAGGAGTCTGTGGTACTTTTAAAGCTTAACAAATTTATTTATCACATGAGCTTTCATGGGAGAAAATCCCACTTCTTCAAAGCGTCTGACAAAAGTGGGATTTTCTCCCATGAAGCTCATGCGAAAACTAAATGTGTTAGGCTTTAAAAGTGCCACAGGACTCCTTGTTTGTTTTGCTGAACTAGACTAACATGGCTACCCCTTTGGAACTGAATTATCACATCACTCAAAGGTGCGGAAAATTCACATCCCTGAATGACTTCGTTAAACCAATCTAAGCCCAGGTAGAGTCAACTTTAGGGTGATGGAAGACTACTTCTGCTGAGCTAGCTACATCCTCTCAGAGGAAGTGGCTTAATTAAAACTATGGAAAAACTTCTACCATCATGATAACAAGGGTCTGCAACACTATAGCAGAACAGCTATCGCACTGTAATTGCGCTCCTGTAGCCTCTGTAGTGTAGACAAGCCCTGAGCCTTTGGTCCCTTCAACACAAGTGAGCAAGAATCTTATTAGGACGAAGGAATGATATTAGCATTCCTACTGGCCCTCTTCAAAGAGCACTATAATTTATTTAAGAGGAGACTACATTTCTATCTGAAACTATGGTACCTTCAGTTGTTAGAAGCAGCCTCAGAGATAACTGCAACGGAAAGAAATTAGGAGAAAAAATGTTTTTTTCAGATCATTTCTCTTATGCATTTGTCGGTACGTTCTGTACAGTCAGTTTCACTCTCTTTTTGCTGGGTGCGCACCCTCAAGAGATGGTCATTTTAACTACAGCTCTCAGGGCTGTGGATCTTTCACTCCTGAGCAACCCAGCTACGTTTTAGATGGAGATCAGGCCAGAATTTCAGCTGGTATAGACACTGCTAGGTTGTCAATCAAGCTATCTCTTGAGGAGGTGGATTCATGACAACAATGGGGAAAAATATCCCTCCATCTCTGTAGATGTAGTGCTTGTAATATAGACAGACCCTTAAACTGGTCAGGAACTGGGTTTAAAGCAGGCAGAGAGAGGAGGGGACTGTTTAGTGATGTTGTAGGCAAAACACCCTTCTAAACATCAGTTTAGGAGAGGAAGAGCTCCTGTTCACGGTGTGACATTTGCAAGGCCGTCTAGGGGATTTAATTTTACAGTAACCAAAACAATTAGGCGGTGCTGAAAACCTCAGCCAACTTTTGTCTGGTATAAAGTTTTTTTTAAAAAGTTAGGACTCAGAACATTGAAGTATTTTTATTACAAACTGTAACGCCGCAACCCTCCTCTGTCCTGCCGCTGCTGAGGCACTGTTAACGGCCAACTTCACCTTGAATGATTTCTTGCAACATGCATTCATTCCTTATGCTTAACAATCTGTTCCACCCAGACCTGAAGAAGAGCTCTGTAACTTGAAAGCATCCTTTTGCATCAGCAGATGTTGTACCAGTAAAAGATACTGTCTCATTCGCCTTCTCTCTCTTATCTCCTGGGATCAACACTGCAAAAATATAATTCTTAACTAGTTAGTTTCAAAAACTTCAGCTGGACAGCCTCTTGTAAGCTAAGATTTTGTCTTCTTTCAACCAATCCTTTGTCAGTTTAGACACTAAACTATCCAGGGGAGGGAGTGTCGCAAGGCACCCGGAGCGTCTACCTCAGTTGGCCACTGATCTCAGCTGGGGGTGCTGAGCATTACTATAATAGACATAAAAAATAATATAGGGAAGGATTTGTGTGTGGAGAACAAAAATCGAGAGAGAGACGTCTGTGTGCTGTTCATGTAAAGGATAAAAATTTCCTGAACATTAGCTACGGTTTTGGTGTGGGGGGGAAGTGATCAGAATTTGCACTGAGTCTTACTGAAAACGTTACTGCCTGGGTCAGTTCTGTCAGCTGCCTTCAGTTCTAGTGGAAAGGCTTAAAAGGGATCAAGCATGTCCAGCATGATTCGTTTGCTTATAAATCTGTGCCATGTATTGCTCCTGCTTCTGAACTCTTCTTGTGAGGCTTCTGATTGTTCTCTACTAATTTGTTGCGTTACTTTTATCTGGCAGCGAGGTTAATTATAACAAGCAGGAATTGTCAGGATTGACCTGCTTTGCTTTTTTGAAATCTAGTGACACATTTTCAGGACTTCCATATTTAATTCTGTGCGACATTAGGAAAAATATAGTAAGTAATTCCTTAAATCCATAAACATGAGCTAATTCTGTTCGAACAGGATAATTTGGATGCTGATTTGCGTACAGCCATTTGTTCACTTTTCATCTACTAGGTTTGCTCTGCACTAGAAAAGAGAGAGGGGATGGGATGAAGAAGTATTGCAATTTTTTACTGCTATACCAGTTCAGTCCCTAGTACGGATGTAGTTATGTTGGTAGGGAGAGATCTGATTCTCACAGAGCTTATTTTGTTTCCGTAGCTATACTTTTTATATGGTGTACCTGTCCACATCAGGTACCTTAACCATCCTGGTACAGTTTAAGCAGCGGCACTTTCTAGTGCAGACAAACCCTTAGATCTACACAAGCTCCTCATTATTTCCTACTCATCCAGACTTTTATTCTTGTCTCGTCGGAGACAGATTTGGAAAAAGCCAGTTCAGTAGCTCAGCAATTTTTAAATCATCAGTTTCATCTCCTTCCTCAGTTATTAATGCCACTGCTTTTCTCTTTAGTCCCCCCATGATTAACTAAAAGCTCTTCTCAGTCTCTTTAACCCCTTGGCACTGCTACTTCCCTTAGCTTTCTGGCTGCTCTTATCTCTTCCTTACAAGCCTGTGGCTGTGCAAGTCTCTCCAGTACCCACACTGGTGTCTTTTTGGGTGGAATCTCTATTCGTAGCTTCTTCTTTCTAAGGGAGGATAAATGGAGGACCAGTTGCAGGCTGACCCATGTGGCTACAGGTAATTATTTCTTAAAAGTCTATCAGCCTTTCCCGGTACAGGGGTGATCTTTACTCTTTTCAGTTCTGGGCTCCCACGAGTGCAGTTTCTTGGGGAGTAAATGCAAGTACATGTCTACAGGGTAGTGCTCTGATTCGCAGCATTCCTGTGCTAAACTCACCTGCTACTTTCTGGGAAGTCTCAAATGACTGTACAATAGTAGTCAAGGACCCGTCACAGCAAGGAGTAGCCCCGTGGCAAGCAGGCGGCGTGGTCCGGGAGACAGGAATGGCACTCAGAAGCCATTGGTTCTGTTTCCAGCTCTGTATGATTCCGGGTAATCCACTAAAACTGAAGCTTTAAAGGGCTGCTATTTAAAGAGGAAGTACAGCTTTTCGGTTTGGGCCTGAGCCTAGGTTCTAAGACTCGAGTCTTTGCCTGGTGAACTATTTCCTCTGTGACTTTGGGCAATTATTTAGCCACAGTTCCTCAGCTGTGAAATGGGGCTGCAGGTGTATTGTGAAGATGAGTACATTAAAGATTGTGAGGCTTTTATAGATCCATCTACACTGGGGGTGGGGGGGGGGCAGGAAATAAAAGCCACAGCTGCGAGTCTTGGAGTCTGGATCAACTGATCTAGGCTCATGGGGCTTGCACTAGAGGGCTAAAAGTAGCAGTGGGGATGGTCAGACGGGAGCCTGGACTTTGAGACCCCCCCGAACATCTACACGGCTATTTTTAGCCCCACAGCCCACGCTACAGGAGGCCAAGCCAGTTGACCCAGGCTCCAGAATTCACTGCCGCATCTCTTTTGTAGTGCAAATATGCTTGTCGATAAACAATATATCTGTAGGTAGCTCACATAAATATCTAAGTGCCCTGATTTTCATTCATTTTCCAGTGTCACTGAAAACCAGGCTCCTCCATTGGCTGCATAAATCTGGATTTGGGTCCCTCACTTTGGCCTTAACGCCTATGTAAAATGGGCATAGGAATTATGCCTCCAGAGTAATATCCGTTGTGATTTACAGGCAGAAAGGGCCATCGTGACTCCTCGTTACCAGTGTGACTGTCCTGTGGATAAGCACTATTCATCTGACTGAAAGGATGGCAGGATCCCGCTTGCTGTTTCAAAGGCTGTTCGAAAAACTCAAAGGCCGTTTAGATTTTAATGGGGCATCTTAAACCAATAATATGGCAATTGCTCAGCCTCTCGGCTACACCAACAGAGCAGACAGCATATGGGGCCTTTGTTTTTTGAGATCCCATTTGATTGCACGCCAGTGCAGCCCCCCTTTATTTTGCTTATACAGCAAAATGGTAAACGGCACTAAAAATGGTGATTTGCTCGGTGTCGCTGAGTTCCCCCAAACCAAGCCCATTTGTGAAGGATGAGCAGCAGCTGGTGTCTATTGTTTTTCCACCAGCAGATTGGGCCTTGATTGATAGGGGCTAACCTTTCCTCTCCCCGCCCCTTTGTATTTCTCTTTCCTGGCCTTAACGTGCTGTCATTTAGACTGCAGCATACTTGGCTCCTGATTGATGGAGGTGTGCCATTTACTCAAACGCTCTTCGTTATAATAGAAAAGAAACAGCAAAGACTTATTGATTCATTAGTCGCACCGCAACCAGATTGGCTTGTGCCTGATTCTCACTGTTGTTTTCCCCTGTTCAGACATGAAATTATTATGGGGGTAGGAGAAATCGAGGTTGGTCTTACACTTACCTGCAGCCTCCAGTCTGCCTGTATTAGCAGCATGAATCAGTTAGTTGTGAAAAAGCCAAATGTGTGTCACTGCCTTTCTTATTGTCGAGGGGCTGAATTTATGGGCCGAAGGCATTGATATGAAGTCATGAATATGGAGATGGCACTGGCCAGCTGGTCGGCTCTCCAAGCTTTTAACCTCTGACATGTTGGCTCCCATCCAGACAAGGTTGGTGGTGATTGAAAATTGTCACCATCTGTTCGGTGGTTAAACGGCCCCCAAGTGGGAAGAGTTGGTGGGCGTCTCTTTTGCTGTTGACTTATCAATGCTTGCCTCCGACGGTCCTGTGATCCTACCCTTCATCGCCCACTTGTTAAATTTTCCTTACTCGCTTGGGAGGCCCTTCCCATAAATGTCCGCAAAGCCATGTCCTTGTCCTTCTAACCCCCTCCTTTGCCGTGATGCCTACAAAAAACATGACCGCACTTAGGCTGCTGGTGTGCTGTGGCCACTGCGGATCACGCTGTAGACCTGTGGTCTTCTTTTGGTTGGTTTGCACCATCTGTTTTTTCTTGGCTTAAGAGGTAAGCCACCTGGGCATGAACTGGCTTTTCTGTTCTGAGTTTGTACATCTCCTAGCTAGAGGTGGACTGATGGGCTGGGAGGGGGCCATGGCCCATGGGAGCCACGGGCAGGGGGCGGACCAGCTGGACCCTTCAAAGGAGGGAATGCAGCAAGTAATGAGAGATGCGCAGGGGTCGGGAGGCGCAGGAGACAGTCTGAGGGGTGGCTGGATGGAGCCCAAGGACAGGCGGGGTCAGGGTGAAGAGCTGTGGGTGACCATGGGGAGGAACTTCCCCACCCCAATGCTACCCTTTGGCTGGGGGGGAGGAGGAGGGAGGACACTTTGTCTGGTAGAGGGAGTTGGTGCAGGATCTTTTCTGATCAGGCTGTGGGGCTGGAGACAGAGAGGCGGGTGCCATAGTGGGTAAGAGTGAGGGGAGAGCATCAGCGTCCAGCCAGATCTGGGAGAGCCACTGTCATGAGTGCCAGAAAGTCCCCAGTGCACAGGAGGAAGAAAGCAGTGCATCCTCCACAGATGCAGCTCTTCCCTCGTTAGGGGGCAGCATCATGTGTTGGGAGCCGGGGACCACTCTTGCCCTGCACGGGGGTGCATGAGGCCTGGTGGGAGGGATGCAAAGGCAAACATTGGTCTCCAGGCACCAGGGACACATAGTAGGTGACTGCTCCTAACACAGGCCTATGGCTCTGAGGCCCTACGGTAATCCAAATAACAAATAATGATAATAAGTCTCAATCCAGAGTGGGACATGTCCCTATCACATTATAAGTGGCTCTTGGAGGGGTGAAAGAGAAATGAGTCCACGGAGACTGCCCTACGGGTGTCCCTCCCAGCTGCAGTGAATCCGAAGTGAGGTAGCAGGTACCACGAAAAAGTCTACACTGATGTAGTCTGTTTGGGGGATAAGCCAAGCACGGCTTCCTTTCTCTGGCACCAAAGTAGGTTGTGTTGTTTTGCATGTAAGGTCATCTAGGCTGGGTGTTTCTGGAGGAGAACCCTTCCTGGAACATTAACACTGCTTTCTGGGAATATAGAAGCCCTCCTTCCCGTAGCTGATTTCACATCTCTGTTGTTGTGGCTATGAACCCAGCTCTGAGTAGCCCAGCTGAAAAAGTTCTGCATTTCAGACAGAGGTTCCTGCCACTGATTTCAGACCTGGTTCCAGATTTGAAACCTCCCGGCATTCAAGAGCATTTGACTCTGAGGCTTTGGTGTGATCCGTTCTGCAAAGAAGGACCCAGTAGCTGAATTTGAATGCAGATCTGGCTTGGGATTTTCAATCTCCCTCGAGTTTGCAGGGGGAGGGAGGCTGGAGCCAGGGTTCTGATTCAGCCTCACCTCCAATTTCAAAGGGGAAGTGAATTCACACCTGAGTACAGGTGCCCGGGATTTATTTGGAACAGACTGATCATGAAGGCAGCAGTGTGGTTAATAGTGAGAGCTATCGATGTGCTGATAAAAGGGTTCAGGAAGGTGTTGATATCCCTGGCAGACAGACTGTGGACCTAATTTACTCTTGGTGTGGGGTGTTGACTGGACTGCTGTGGGCCAGCAGCAGGATTGAAAGGCATTTGGCTTTTCCATAACCCTGGGAGCATCTATGCAATAGGGCAGATTGGGATCAATGCCGTTTTCCTGGTGTCCTTCAACTTGGCTAGTACTTCCTTAATTCACACTAGCGGGGCAGCTCTCCAGTGGTGGGGTTACCGCAGTGTAAGCAAGGGATGTCCAGGCTGTAATCTTAGGGCCATGTGCATTGTCATATGAAGACTAGACATGGGGGGCATGTCTGTGCCCAGCAGACATAAGCACTCAAAGGGCCAGCCTAAAGCCCAAGACGCTGTGTGAGACCTTCTTTCCTGGGCCCCAGGCCCATGAATGATAGACACACAGCGTTGGTGCAGCACACAGACGACACATTACAGCTGAAATTGAATTGTCAGGCGCCTCTGTCTCCCAGGCTCCATGAGCAAAGAGTTAAAGGCTGGGTGGATGATTTGTGTCCTTCAAACGCTCCAGCAGAGGCAGTGCTGTAATTCAGGAAGAAGTTTTACGAGCACAGCCACCCCAGGCACGGCTGAGAATGCATTCACTCAGCCACTGCTATGTGCGATACGGCAAGGGAACCGGAGCAGGAGGTTCCTTAGGAACTGTTCTCTCGTGCCATTCTGCCCACAGCCCTCTTCGTAGGAGATAAATGGACTAGACTAGCTGGATGGACCAACAGACGCACTTGGGACTGAGGTCTTTTCCATGAAGGAGTACAAAGTGAGAGAGAAAACACCGGGCCATTCTGCCACTGACTTGCTGGGTGACCTTGGGCAAACATTTAGGCCCAAATTTCCAAACTTGGGGGCCCGGCGTGAGGCACGGACCTCCCTCGTGAGCCTTGAAAGCAGCTCTGAAATGGCAGGAGCAAAGTCTCTGAGCCCACCTGTCCAGCTTCCCTACCTGGTCATGGCTGGGCTGTTCTGCTCTGCAGGCAGGGCCAGTGGGGGATGGATTTGGCTTGATCTTTTCTTTTTTCACTCTCACACACAAAATATTGCTAGTGTGAATCAAGCTTCCTTCCTGGTCTGGCCACCACGGCCCGGCCTCTCTGTCTAACACCCCCCTTGCTGTCTGTCGTCTTCTCCTTCATCACAATCAATATTGAAAGCAGAACTTCCATCAACTCTCACTTCCGGACTCCCCCTGGATTTGCTTGGCTGTTTGACCTCAGCTCCTGGGCTTAAGCTCCAGCCGGGAGAAGGCAGCTCTGCTTTGCCTGGTCCATGCGCCGAGCCCCCTTCTCCTTCTGTGCTGTTGCTGTTGGCTGGGAACCAGAGGGTGGGTTCCAGCACCAATCCCTTGTGCACCAGCTCTCATTGACAGCCAAGAAGAGCTGAAGTCTAGAGGTGCAAGCACCCCACAGTTGGGATTGGATTTTCACAAGAGCTCAGCATCTAACATGCTAAGCTCTTCTGCTGTTTCTGGGAGCCTGGGCCTCTGCCATCGCATCAGTTATGTCCCCAAGGTGCCCAGAGATGTGGCTCCAGTGTGAAAAGTGGCTATGAGCCCCTGCTTGAAAGAGTTTCTGACCTTTTTGTTTGTACAGCACGTAGCATGATGTGGTCCGGGTCCATAACTAGAGCCTTAGATTCTCCTTTAATGCTGATAATCATTGATGATAAAATTGGCATCTTGGGGCTCCTTGTTTAGTGTATCCAGATCAAAGATGCTCCCCTAAGAGGTTTTCTCTTGCTATCAGCCCTGCACACTCAGCCTTGCATCTGAGAGTCAAGCTGGGTTCTTTCTTCCTCAGGTCTCATCACCATTTAGAAAGATCCCCTTCTCAAAACACAGTTCGTTAAAAGCGCTCTCGGCTGCACTAGCCCAGGGAGTTCATTGACTGTAACATACAACACTCATCCACTCTCGGCTTTCCATGCACATCTGTTAGTCTCGGTCATATATATTTATCAGAAAGGTGCAATAGCACAGTTTCACTACTTAGTCCACAGATCTGTCTGCACATTAAGTTATTGCTCCCATTGTACAGATAGGGAAACTGAGCCACGGATAGTGTGAGTGACTCACCTGAGGTCACGGGGGGTGTCTGTAGCAGAGTTGGGTACTCAGGAGCCCAGACTCTCAGTGCCGTGTTCAAATCACTGACCCCAGCTGCCTCAGTGGGATGCTAGGGGCAGGGATGGAGGAATCCGTGTCATGATGACCAGAAATCCAGGAGGGTGGCAGAGGGCAGGAGGCCGTTTGCAAAGGAGCGCTGGTAGACTAAGCAGTTTGGAAGCCGGATCTCGGCAGAGGCTGCTGCTGACCCTGCTCAGGAAGAGTTTGGAGAGCCACATGGTTACCATTCTCCGTAGGGTCTCTATCTCCGCTGACCTCCTGACAGGGAGCAGAATCACTGGGTATCCCCCTCCTGCTTCCCTCATCACGCTGACTGGCCGCTGTCAGTGCCGTGACACCCCGAGACGATGCTGTCGTCCCTGGTTCTTCCCCTGCCGAGCCGACTGTGAGAACAATCCTGTCCTTTTCCCAGGGGCCACTTCTCACCCACAAGCAGTGACAGCCCTGCAGTAGCTTGCTGAGCTCTTCCATATGGCTCCCTCCCTGTACTGTTGCCCGGCTCCTGCTTGAGATGATGGAAAGCAGGAGAAAACCCTGCCTCATATGGTCCCGCAGCTTAATGGCACTTCTCACAAAGCCTCTGCCTCCTTATGGGAGTGGTGTCTAGTGGATAAAGCTGGGAACTGGACTATGGGCCTTCTGGGTTCTGTTACCCCCTGTATTACTTGGGGGGGGGGTTCACTCAGTTTCCCCATCTATAAAAGGGGTTGCTAGGTCTCTGTATACACAAACAATTAGCCCACAGCAAAGTGGGGTATGACTTATTTGTGTGCACTCAGCTGATGGGCACTAAGAGCTTGTTAGAGCGCTTTGATCTAGTCCTCTTTGGAGCGAGATTCATTCAAAGCGTAAGCCTGGTGCTCAGGAACAAGTTAGACCACACCAGGCTCGCATGGGATAGATTCACACTCCAGCATGCTGCAGGCTGATTGTTCATGTGGACAAGTCCCTATGGGATCGTGGTATGGAGTTCAGATCCCATTGCCCATCTGAGGAGAGCAGCCCTCATTATTTCTTTTGTCCAGAGGGAAGTGGAGATTATCTGGGCAAAATTTGCCAAAGTAATCAGTGATTTGGAGTGCCTGCATTTCTCACACGAACCCCTGTCCCGCCCAGAAAACAGTGCCCCTTGAAGGGCTCACAGGTTTGACGGCCAATAATTAAAGCACCCCAAATCAAAAGCAACTGGGAAATCTTGGTCACAGTAACTTCCAAGATTAGAGAAAGTGAGGTAGAGGTAGAAATGAAAATATAACCCGGAAGCAGCGATCTGTGGCTCCTGTACAGGTCAGGAGAACCAAGGAGTCCTGACTCCCATGACGCCCCCTCGCTCTAACCATTAGGCACTCCTTCCTTCCAGTAGGGGAGAAACAAACTGGCCTCCCTTTATTGAAGCCCGGGCTGATAAAAAACTGGGTATGGATATCATTCCTAGAAACACTGCTGAGGGGAGGCTGTGTCTGGCATGTAATTGACAATGTTACGGTGTCTTTCAGGAAGCCCCTAACTGACCATGATGGGGAGTGGCTCGAAGAAAAACCCAGAGCCTATGGTGGCTCCACAACCTGTCAGCACCGCCATGCCGGCGGGCTCCGTGGAGAACGTGACCAACACCACGAACCCCAGCGACAGCAAAGCGGACATCTTTGCCAAGCTGAGGGCAAAGCTCATGACCGAGTTTAACAAGATTCCTCGTGAGTAGCTGGCGATCGGCCCCCTCCTCCAGCAGCCCTTTCCGAAAGGAGTCCGGGCAGAGCTTGCTAGAGGAGGGGCCCCTGCATCTGCTCAGCCCAGCACTAGCATGGCTGGGCAGCCCTTACGGACGCGGGGGCGAGGTGCAGAAGACCGAGGCATCAGCTACTGCTGATTGAAACCCTATGGGGGAGTTCCCATGGAGCGACTGGGGGCGTGGGGGCAAATAGGCAGTGCCAACACTTCCGGGAACTGAATGGAGCCCAAATTGGATTTGTGTGGAGCTCCCATGCTTGGCCTGGCATGATTAGGGGTGGGGAAGCAAAGGGGAGTTAGTGGGGAGCTACCCTGAAGGGACTGGGGCAGGGGTCTTGGGCGGGGAGTTGTCCTGGAGGGACTGGGCGGGAGTTAGTGGGGGTGACTGGTGGGAGTTACTCTGCCTGGAGGGACTGGTGGGCGAGTTAGGTGGGAGTTACCAGGGAGGGGTTGGGGGGAGTGTCCGGGAAGGAGTTAATGGGGAGTTACCCTGGAGGGACTGAGGTCTGGGGAGTCAGAGTGCTGGGTTCTAGGGTAAATACCACTTAATGATGAAAGGAGGGGCTGTCGCAGGGCGATTTCACAAACGAGAGAGTTGCTTGCCTCTGTCCTGTAAAGCACAGCACATGTGCGTGGCCCTGGCCGTGAGGGCGTCAGCCCTGTGACAAGAAATCCCTTATACAACCCAGACACATTTCCGCGGATCGTCTCCGCGGCACCATGTGGGGGCTGACCTGGGGGTGTGGCTGTGACAGAAGGGTGATCATATGGCTGGCGTTCTCTTCTGCACAGTGCCTCCCTGGGCCCTGATTGCCATTGCTGTGGTGGCTGGCCTGCTAATCCTCAGCTGCTGCTTCTGTATCTGCAAAAAATGCTGCTGCAAGAAGAAGAAGAACAAGAAGGAGAAGGGCAAAGGGATGAAGAATGCCATGAACATGAAAGACATGAAATCGGGGAACCAGGTAAAGCAGCCCTTGGTAACGACTCAGCCGGTTACCTGATCAGTGTGTTAGAAAGTGCCTGTTTGTAAGTTTGAGTGAGGAAAAAAGCAAATACCGTCCTTTATTCCTAAGGCAGCATCAGAAGAGGGGATGTTTCCGCAAATGCAGGAAGTTAAAGTAACAATCTCTGCCTTGACCAAGATCAGGATTTGAGTCCTGGGTGTATCTACCGTTATAAGCATGCATTTGTGCTAAAGCAGAATAGCATCAAACCGAGGCAGTAGCAGATTAGTACCACCAGAGGGAGACAGAGCTCCCCAGCTGTCCTAAAATGAGTTAGATACCCATAAGGCACTTGGGAAGGGTTTATCGAATGCAGGCGTTCGTTGTAGACACCAGGTGGGAAATAGATCACTATTTTGCTAAGGGTCTAAGTGGCTGGAAGGGAGGATTCCTAACTAAAAATGGGCCTGAGACTTGGAATTTGGATCCAGTTTTTTAACCTTCCACGTACACACAGGGTTTCAGATAGAGAGTGTCAGGTGCTGCAAAATAACAACTTTGCTGAACCTACAAATTTATGAAAAAATGCTAGCTATGAAACATGCCAGCAGGTGGCATGATTTACATTACCTGTCATTATACATCCGGGCAGTCTTTTTTATGGAGATGTCTTGTAACACAAGTTTTAACCTAGATCCACCCTTATGAATATCACCATTTCTCCCAAACCTAGTGGACAGATAGGAAATGACCCACGGAAAACAGGAAGATATATAGGGCTCTTTGCTTGTCATATAAGTAAACTCTTGATCAGCAGCATTTGCCTCTCTGTTGAAAAGGAATCAAAATGCTTTTGCTGTTCTTTATCATATGACACAACAAATCTCACTGCCTGCTTCTAAAACTGAAAGACATTGGCAGTTCTGAGCGGTATAAAACAGCAGATTTTTTTATCAGAACCAGCCTTAATACATTTCAGGCCATTTAAGTATTTCTTTCCCTCTGTTTCCTCTTGGGGTTTGGTCATTTTCACATTTTACATGCCAGCCTCTTCAAAGGAGATGCAGAGATAATGAATGTCCCTAGGAGTCAAAGTTCAGGGTCAGTAACCACCCAGCAATCAAATTCTGCAAACCACTTGTGTATACATCCTGGGCTGGGAATATTACAAAAAGGGGGTGTCTCATCATAAGATTTGGGCTGGAAAGTCAGGGAGAACTGCATTTCTTGATGCACTTTAGTGTTCAGATACAGTCCTAGCTGCTACCCAGAAGAGCAAAGTAAGGCCCATGGGACTGAAAAGTTCAAAGGGAGACATAGACTCCAAACGTTCTTCAGGCGTCAGGTTTGGTTCTAGGAGCTGGCAAAAGTTCAAGAACGGGGTCCTAATTTTTCTTCAAACTTAAGCCAGTGTAGACGTGGGGTAGCCCTAACTCGACTTAGGGCTACCCCAGGACTACACCAATGCCCTCCCTGTCGGGGGGGGCACAGGGGGAGCCTGGCATGATCCCACAGGGCACGGCAGAGCCCTGCCCACCCTGCCCCTATGCCCTGCCAGGATCCCTGTCCCCTTTGCCCCATTGTACCTATGTACAATGGGGCAAAGCTGAGACCCCTGGCACTGGGCAAGGGGTGCCCCCCCTGCCCCCGTGGACCTACCCTAGGTCCCCCTAGCCCCTAGAAGTCGACCTAGGCATCCAGTGTGGACGCTTTAGGTCGACTTTGTAACTTCCCCCCAAAGACGATTTAAAATTTAGGTGTAGACTCACTAAGTTGACTTAATTAAAGTCGACCTAAATTTTCAAGTGTAGACATAGCCAGCCCTACCCCCCTTCCAGCCAGGTCCACATGGGGCAGCAGGCTGGGAACTGAGTGTTCGATAGCCCATGCTGCCAGTAACTTTGGGATGAATTAAGCCATTTGCAGGAGGAATTTTAGAGATGTGCAGCCTAAGGCTCCCTCCTCCGAGGGTGGAGAGTCTTTCTAGCGGCTGAGAGAAGGTGATTGAGTGCCTCTGTCATCATTTTGTATTTACCCTGCCCTGTTACCAAAGGCGTCCCCCAACCCACACCACTCCCTCTGCTACATACACAAGCAGAGGATGTGATCACAACCCACATGTATCTGGGAAGACACTTGTAGGGTCAGCCTGGCAGGTGTGCAGTAAGGAATGGTGCGAGAAGTCTGCCCCACCATGCCAGTTTGTGCATCACCATCTAGTACCCCCTTGGAGGCGATACTGCCCCCACAAGGTGTGGGGGAGAGCTGAGAGGAGCATGTATTGCATCCCAGGAGCAGGTGGGTGCAGGGTCCTGCTCAGAGCTCCAAAAGAGGTTGTTCCTCCTGGCGTTTTCTTGGCTGACACAGCTTCCGATCAGCCCATGGCAGGCTGATGTCTTAGTGACACAACTTAGCTACAGAGCATGAAAGGGAGGTGCAGGCGTTGGGGGATGGAAGCTGAGGGTCAGTGCAACCCCAGGGCTTGCCATGGCAGTGACAGGCTGATGAATATGTAAAGGAACAGGAGAAAGAGCGATTTCCATACGCTTGGAGGCTGTGACTGAGGTGGGTCTGACCCCAACAGCTCTTAGCTCATAGCTGGGATGGGGATCCTAAAAGGCTGAATAAACAGCTGCCCGTAGTGGTTAGCAGCTCCACGGAGCAGAAAGCTCTGAAAAAATAGACCTCATCCACCTAAGCCAGAGGAGAATCTCTGCTAGGGAATGCACTAGGGTTGGGCTTGTATCTGTCATCCAAGGGAGACACAACCGAGCCACTCAGCCAGAATGTCACAGTGGCTTCCTTTTCTCATCCTTTCTCATCAGTTTCCTTTCTCTGCCACTCTTCGTCCATGTAAGTCCCCCGCTGTCCAGCAGGGGATTGTGCTGTGCTCCTAATCATGTTCTCTTTCACCCATTCTCCTGTGCTTTCGGTTTCCAGAGAAACACTAGACTGGCAGCAGCTACAGTGGTCAAATTGGTTTGTTTCAGAGACATATAAAGAGGGCAATGTGCATTAATGGGTCGCCCATTCCTTTTAGAGATTGGCCGAGTATGTCCAAAATCAATGCTGGGGCAGACAAATTCTTCCTAATTCACTGTTTGGATGGAGAGCCCACTCCAGGGTGCACACTCCGCCCAGGGACAGTGTGCCTTTGAGAGGGTGGAGTCTGCTGTTTCTCACAAACACGGGGTGTTGATTATCTGTGTGGTGATTGTCTCTATAACGTACTTCTCTTCCTTCTCTGTGCTCTCGTTGTCCTTCTTCTGTGTTGTTCTGTCTCCATGTTTTCTGACTCACCTGGATGGCAACTCATGGTAGGTGGCAAAGTGAATGTTGCTTCTCTATCAGCCACGCAAAGGGGGATATGGGGATTTGTTCACTGCACCAACGGACCCATGGGCTCCTAAGCTTGTGCACCGCAGTCTAAAGTATGTTGAATAGTTATCCAGAGAGACTGGGTAGTGGGGTTCTGATACAGCCACAGCCCATTTCCCAAAACACATGCTACAAGTTGTATTCAAGTCCAAGATCTAGGAAGCAAGAGGAGAACTCCCCAGTTCGCTGTGGCTCTACTCCCCAGCCTTGTTCACATCTAACAGATCTTTGCCTGGAAGCTTCCCTCCCCCTGTTGTATAACCGTGTAGCAGATAATGCATGAGAGGAGGGCAGTGGTGAGGCACTAAGCCTGGGGTTCAGTTCCTTGCTCTACTACAGATCTTGGACAAGTCAGTTAGCCTTGTCTTTGGGAGACTGTTTCTGAACGTTGGGCCTACATCACCCTGCAGATAGGGGGGAGCCTGTAGCCTACCATGCTGGAAAGGCTTCAGACCCTTATTCTAGTCCTTTACCATAAGGGTCATATCCCCATTCCCCTTCCTGGCCTGTCTGCAGGAAGGCCACACCATCCACGCAGGGCTGCTCCCTCCATTCTTTGACCTCTTGTCCCTGTAGCCACTTTGCTTGAGGATGTACCTCTTGCCTGGAGGTATTTCTCTTAGCAGTGTCTGCCGGTCTGTGCCTACACCATACACCTTCATGCTCTGGGCATATAGGAGGAGCAGATCCATGCTCCTCCAGCAAATTCTCAACTGCTTGCAACTCAAGACAGAGTTCTGTAGTGTGTGCTACCTTGCTGCTTCATGGTCTCATTATTTTATGTATTTAGCTTTAGGATTTCCTTAGCTTTGGGAGATTGGCTTCCTTCATCCTCCGTTTTTCTCCTTGGGCCCTCTTGACTAGTTGGTTTCCCGGTGGCTTATGCCCAAAATGCCAGGACTCAAGTCTCGCCAGTCCAGTTTTTGCCCTCCATGACAGGCGTGATGCTGGTGAGTCAAGTGCGACCTCTGTCCAAGGCCTAGGCATCAGCCAAGACAGGTCAAACTCACAGCTGGAAGCCAAACCAGCTCAGGGGTGTGTTAGCCTCGTTAAAATGTATAAGAAATGTGTTTAATAGAACATTTAAACTTCATGAAAAACTAGTGGTATGTTACAGGCGTTGTTTTCACTTATCTCTTCCCTGTTGGCAAACGGCATTGCACACACCCCTTTATGAACAGAGGACTGCTAATTCCTGTGCATGGAAAACTAATGGTCTTGTGTGTTAGATCAAAGTGCGTTGTTAAGCACATTCCTTTCTTCCTCCCCCCGCCCCCCATGAAGAAGGGACATGCGTGGGAGCTGTTCCTGTCAGCTTGATTTCCACAAGAAGAAGCCATACATATGAACACAAGAAAACATTCTTCATCTTTTGGCTGTATAACTTCCAGCAGGGCAGAAAACTGAACAAGGAGATGTTGGTCCCCAGAGTTATTCTGGATAGCCCTGAAAAAACTTTTGGAGAACCATCTTCAAAGCGTCTGACGAAGTGGGATTTTCTCCCACGAAAGCTCATGCAATAAATAAATTTGTTAGTCTTTAAAAGTGCCACAGGACTCCTTGTTTTTTTTAGCAGACTACTGCTACCTTTTGAAATTATAGACCCACCTGTACATGTATTTCTATCTGCTGTAACCTAAGAGCAAGGAGACCGCATCCTTCCGTGCTGTTGAAGATCCTATTAGTCATGAAACCAGAGCAGTGGCCCTTCCAACAAGGCTTCTTCTGTGAAGCCGTGCACCCAGAAGCCCACCGCCAACCAGCAAATGATAGACCCATCGGTATCGAAATCAGACTCTTCCAAACAGAAGTGTTCCTTGGAGAGGAAGTAGTCTTGGAAGAAACCATCTTACTTGTTACAGTCTACCTTCAGCCGGGCCTCTCCGGAGCAAGTACTCACTAATATTGTCTGCAATATCAGTTCACCCAGATGCGTAATCCCCTGACTCACTAGTGCCTTTTAGATTCCTCTTTAATGTTTCTCTTCAGATCTTAGAGGAACCAAGTCCCCTCTGCTGCGGGATAGTGGGAAGAGCGTTCCACCAGCAATTACATACCAATCGGAACCAACACATCTGCTGGTACTTCCACAGCCTCATATAAACAGTCACCCACTGGTACCATCACAATCGCTTGATCAGTTCCCAGTGCTAATCCAAGCCTGGTACTAACTCCGTTAGCTCCACCACCAAACATGGGAGAGGACACTTCCTTTGATTCAGAAGTATCCATTCAAGGCTCCACCACTGACCCATTTCACTTTCCCTCCCTCCCTCAAAGTATCCCCTGAGGATGAGACCCCAGGAGCCCATCGATGTATGAACCATCAGCCCTGATAGGAACACCTCTGAGGCCCTACTCCTACCATGATGTGAGGTTGAGAAGGATCTGGAGTGGCATGGGTCTGCTCCTCCCTATATGCTCTCATACTGGAGCTCGAGGAGACGTACAGCACAGTCACAGACCTGTGGACAACGCTAACTATCTAAAATCTCTGGTCAGGTGTGCACAAGTCTGTGTACATCCTCATGTGGAGCACCCTCAGGGACAAGACCTCTCAAAGAACTCCAGTTACTGTACAGACTAAGTAACATTTCCCTTCCCTTCCCAGCCTGTCATTCTGGGATTGGGCTCCCTGGTCCTCTTCCCAGTCTCTCTGCCTAGGACTGGACCCCTGTTCTTATTCCCAGCCTGTCTGCCTGGGAGCAGCCCCCTGTTCCCAAACATCCTTGCAGGGTGAATCCCTGATGTTTACGTCTGGCCAGGGATGAACAATCAGGGACCTCTTTGCTTTGCAGCAGCTTCTCCCATCCCTCCTTTCCAGGCAGTTTTCTGTAACAAATCCATTACTTCCCAGCCAATCCTACGCTGTTACATGGCCATCAGGGCAGTTAGACCCCAGATCCTTCTCAGCCCCATGCTCACTTGTGTTAAGGCTCTGGTTACACATTAGAGCAGGGTCTTTGTGTCCATCTAGTAGAAGACAATAGTGTCTCTGGGGAGTCCACTGTCCAGAACCCCACTTCAGCCTCCTCTCTGTCAGTGACACAGTGCATGAATGGTGGGGCTGCGAGTCCCTGAGGCACAGAGCCAGGGGAAGAGCTGTGTGTGATCTGCCAGCAGTATCCAAAGCTTCGTGGCTGAGCAGGCAGGCTCTGTGTCCTCTGCAGAACAAACAGGACGACGATGATGCGGAGATGGGTCTGACGGAAGGAGAAGGTGAGGAGGAGGAGAAGGAACCAGAGAACCTGGGCAAGCTGCAGTTCTCGCTGGACTACGATTTCCAAGCTAACCAGGTGACAGGGTGGCCGAGGGGCTGGGACATCATAGGGAGTGTGGAGAAGTAGGGCAGTGGGTGGGAAGTGGAGAGAGGGTCTGAATGAAGGACTCACCCTTGGAAAGTGCAGCTGAAGAGCGTGGGGTGAACACCAGCCTCAGTGGCACAGGTGTTTGCAAAGGGCAGTGATGTGAAGAGAGAATTTGTAGTCCCCTCTATGATTGTCACACATGCCCTTGAAAAGGGTCTCTTGTAGCACTCCCTGAGCTACTTGAGATGATGTGAGGAAGGGGAAGATGGATGGAAGGTGCCCTGAGCCCATAGCTGGCAGGCCCCCCATCGGCACAGAGTGAGAGCACTGTCTATGGGAATGACACAGCTCAGCAAGCGATCTCCCACCCCTAGACGCAGCCGGGTTGTGGGGAGGGTGACCAAGTGCCATCCCAAATTGGCCAGGGGCAGAGGGAATGTGGAACTGGAAGGTCTACTCGAATCTTCCATGAAGCGTTGAGCAGCTGTGGTATCTTGCTGAGCTGTCTCACTGAGAATAATGTCCCTTTTCTTCCCAGCTGACAGTTGGCATCCTCCAAGCTGCCGAGCTCCCAGCGCTGGATATGGGCGGCACCTCAGACCCGTACGTCAAAGTCTTCCTGCTCCCTGACAAGAAGAAGAAATATGAGACCAAAGTGCAGAAGAAGACCCTCAACCCAGTGTTCAATGAGACTTTTGTCTTCAAGGTGAGACCTCTCCCTGTTCCCCCAACACACCCAGCTCCAAGCCCTAGACCCCACTCTGTTTTGCAGGCTGAGTTGCTTAAAATCTGATTGGGTGCACCTTCTTTCAAAGTGGGTGGGCCAGGGCTCACCCAGACCCACCCATAGCTATACCACTGTGCTATGGCTTTTACACAGCAATTCCAGTCACTCAGTGCAAGAAACAGTTAGTGGGTCCCAACCTATACCATCCCAGGGCATAATCCCTTGCCAGATCCTGTCAGCCAATCAGATCCCTCCTTACAGCAGTCCCCCATGTTGCAGCATTGATTTACAAGGAGGCTTCTTCATAACAGGTTCCCTATCAAGAGCTGGGTGGGAAAACCCTGGTGATGGCCATCTACGACTTTGACCGCTTCTCGAAGCATGACATCATTGGGGAGGTCAAGGTACCCATGAACACAGTAGACCTGGGCCAGCCTATTGAGGAGTGGAGAGACCTGCAAGGCGGCGAGAAGGAGGAGGTGAGTTGGCAGGACAAGGGGAGGTGTCTGGCCAGCAGAATGTGGGTTCAGAAAATGTGCCGCAAAGGGTCAGGATTTGGGGTCATCAGGAGCCACTGTGTCTCAGGGGTGAGTTGTACTTTCCAGGTCCTCCAGGAGGGGGTGGTTCCTTGTAAGCATTGACTTTGCAGTGGAGTAAATATTGGGAGAGGGGGGCAAAGAGGCTCGATCCTGCAATGGGAGATCAATAACATGGAGGAGAGAGTGGGTTAGTGACTAGAATGAGGGACCAAGCCTCCTGGGTTATAATCCTAGCTCTGGGAAGGGAGTGGGATCTCACAGCTAGAGAAGGGGACGATTCCATGTTAGGACTCCTAGGTTCTATTTCCAAGTCTGCCATTGACAGAGTGTGTGACCTTGCTGAGGTCACGGCGCGTTATGGGCTGTGTGGTTCAAGCCCGTCAGACGAGAGATGTTCTTATCAGTTCTTACCAGTGTTGTTCTGTCTCCGGCGCCGATATCAGCTTGGCTGCGTGAAGCTCTGAAGGCGTGCGTGAATCTCTGAAGGCGTGCTCCCTCAGGATTACCTCTGGCTCAGATCTATAAGTGGGGACTCAGTTAGCCCAGTGATCTAGAGCCTGGCTTGGATCTTGAGCAGGGACTGAGTTAGCCTGGTGATCCTACGCCGAGGTGCTCCTTTGGTGAACACTCTGGGTTACCGTTGGCTCAAACCTTTAGTGAGAACTCAGTTAGCTCAGTGATTTGGAGCCCAGGCGTACCTTGTGTGCAAGAGGTAAACTGAGTCAGCACTCACGATCACAGAAACCAACATGTCCACGGATCTTTGTAGAAACGAAGGTGCCAGGCTAGGTTTTATCGCAACGTAGCACAATGGCAAGCGATCCATATCAACGGATCTGCTGGCAGCATATGTGCTGTCAATGCAACGGAACAGCTCGATTGATAGTCGGACTCCCCATCACCCCTTTCAGCTGTACAGAGTCTGAGCTCCACAGCTCCTACTTTTATACCCTCATCTGACCTTACATTGATTGGTCCATATTCTACTTGATTCACACATTGATTGGTCCATGCATTACTGGGCATCTCCATCCATCAAGGTGTCATGGTTTGGCTGAACCTGACCTTTGCCCGGGCCAAACCATGCAAAACATCTTTTCTTATCTCCTTGGTTAGACCAACCCAACGCCACCTTCCTCACAGTACAGTCTGATTCTTGTACTTATTATTGCAATTTCAGTTTGTTTCTTGCCAATTTTAGTGAAGTCAGACTTTCACAACCTGTATATTGTCAGTACCTTCAGTTCAGGTCTGCAGCACATTCTTTTCTGCAGTACAGTACATTGCTTTGAATTACTTTGTTAGGCCCTGGGCCAGCAACTAGGTGCTTCCACTTGTCTTTCTGTTTTAACCTTTTACTTTCTCCTACACTTGGGAAGGCACTTAGCCTCACTGTTAAATCAATACAGTGCTTATTTATCTCACAGGGAACAGGAAGGGCCATTGATTAAACAGAAGTGGTGGGGTCATGTGGCCGGCAGGCAGCAGAATAGGCCAGACTTTGCCATGTCACCACCCTTTCTGTGCCTCGGTTTCTCCAGTTGACGGCAGGCACTGGAGAAGTGCTAAATAAATTACGCTGTGTGTCAGTCCATGTTGAACTGGGTGGGAGCTCTGCAGTAGGGAGATTGAACCCTGATTGAACATGGACTTTGCACAGAATTCAGGTCCTGCTCTCCTGTTTACTGCAAGGTGTCTTTCTTGTACAAAATCCCTGCCTTACCTCTGGTAAAAATGGATGGATGCTCTGCTAGAACTGATCTGGCCTCTCCCACTAGCTGGAACTGGAGCTGTCCAACCCTCTAAGTCACACAGCTCTTTTTCAGCCTGTACCAGTGATGCAGTGGGGTGTCTGATCTAGGGGCACACTCGGTGGGTGAAGGGGTTCTTGAATCTCCTCCCTGAGGGATCGAGTCTCAGTTTTCATTCATGTATCCTGGAATATTCAGGCCATGGAAAGGCACTGACCCCTGCTTTCCCCCTTGCTCAACAGCCAGAGAAGCTGGGTGATATCTGCATCTCGTTACGGTACGTGCCCACGGCCGGGAAACTCACCGTCTGCATCCTGGAAGCCAAGAACCTGAAAAAGATGGACGTTGGGGGGCTTTCAGGTGAGAGCAGAACCACCTTCCAGCCCCCATTGGTGCTCTTTAACCAGCTCGCCAACTCAATCCTGCTACCTACTGATAGCCACGCAGGAATCCTTACCCAGTGCTCAGTGCCTGCAGCATATTTATCTCAGAAAGCTGGGGTCTGCTTAGATTATAGAGTCAGAGAGTTTAAGGCCAGAAGGAACCGCACAGACCATCGAGTCTGAGTGCCTGTAGATCCCAGGCCATAAGCAGCATCGAGCACCCGCCCCCTAAACCCACCAACCAAAATTAGATCCAAGTATTCCAGCCCACAGGGACAGGGACTGTCATGTGCCACTGACAGAAAACAGAAGGCATATGAGAGAATGCCCAGGGCCAGATCAGAGCCCTGGCTCACCCCACCCGATGTCCCATCTCCAGCCGGGCCATCCCTGTTGCTTCAAAGGAAGGAAACCACTGTCCCCCACCCCAGTACATTGCGAAGAAAAAATTCCTGACCCCTACAGGTGACTGGCTTGAAGCATGAGCTTTAGGAACAGCGCCTCAGCACATTATCTCTGCAGAACAGTGCTCTAGTGGCTATCTTCTTGTCTGGAGGCCATCACCTCTGTAGGTGGCTGCCCCCAACCCCAAGGGAAAGAGCAGATTTTGCCCTCAGTGTGCCCTGTGATGTTCTATGGGGCCAGGCCCCCTATTGCCCTCCCCTTGTGCATGCACTGACAGTGCAAAGGAACGTGGACATGGCTTACTCAGACACCCACTTCGCTCTGGGGTCATGGAGTTCCTGAGACATAGGGCCATGGGGAATCAAGCCCAGGTGGTTGAATGGGAACAGCAGTGACATGCATGGTTTCCATCACAGGTGCCTGTCTTCCTAGCTTAACCCGAGTTGTCTGTTAGATTGAAGGGCCCTCTGCTCTCAGATATCTCTTCTTGGCCCCCCCCCCCCCACCCCGTCTCCATGCAGGCACTTCACATTAGACAGCAAAATAAATGGGATCTGCTTATTGGTCCCACCTGTTCCTGATTTGACAGCGGGGTTCTACATTGCTTGATGAACGCTCTGCCAGCTCATGCCCCAGTCACAGATAAACCTTCCCTGGGTTCCCAGCCCTCTCCTGTCCTCCTGTATGCACATAGGTGGGTCTGGCTCTGATCTCTCCTGCTGTGGGCTTTCCCTGCAGATCCATACGTGAAGATCCACCTGATGCAGAATGGCAAGAGGCTGAAGAAGAAGAAGACCACTGTCAAAAAGAAGACCCTCAACCCCTACTTCAATGAGTCCTTCAGCTTCGAGATCCCCTTTGAACAGATACAGGTTCCCATGCTAAGATTCTTGTCTTCGGAGGTTTGGGGTGGGGAATAGGGATGAGGGTGACTGACAGCTCACATGGGAATTGGTATCCTCTGACTTGAGGGAGCAGACTCCTCCCTCTCCAACACTCAACCCTTCAAAGGGAACCACCCAGGCCTTCAAATGATCTAGACACAAGTGCCAACTCCCCCAGCCAGCGCTGGAGACAGCTCTAGAGCTATCGCCAGCTGGATCTCTTCTGTTTGATCACCATTTATGTCCACTCCACCCTTTGCCATAGGGTGCCACTGGGACCAAGACATGCTTACTCACTGTGCCAGACCTCGGTGGCATTAGGATAGGGAGACAGGAGCTGGCATTGGGACAGCATTTCATACATGCTAGTACTTCCCAGAAGCCTCAGCTCCTCCAGACAAACCTGCCCTACCATGTGGTGGGGGCTGGATGCTTTGAATGCAAGAGGCAGAACAGAAAGTGAGGGTCAATGCTGAGCAAATGAGGCCAGCGTTGCTGGGTGCCTGGGGCTCCTGTTGGCCTCAGATAAAGTTGTGGCTGCTCCACCTCACTGTAAACGAACCCCTTTAGTGGAAATTACAACCTTCCTTTACGGTTGGGTCCTTAGTCCCCCTGTGGCGAAGGTTACAACTACCAGAAAGCTCCAGTTCTGCCTTCAGAAATGCTAATGGCAGTCAGAGGGCAGAGGGGTGGACCAAAGGCAGTGTTGGCATTCAAAGTATGACTAGAATCGGCCTCCGGTGGCCCTATTGCATCTCAGCTATGCCAGCAACATGCCGGGTTGGCCCCTGTCCGGCCAGCCTGGCAAACAGCCAGCCTGGGAGCTGAGACCAGTTGGCTCAAATGAAGGACCTAAATTTAAGCACCTCAGTATTTGTGAGGGCCCTCAACAAGTCAAGCTGGGTCCTTTACTTCTCCTGCTTTTCATAAAAGGATCTTCTGGGCAAATAAGGCTACAGGGGGCCCCATCCCACTCTGCATGACTCCAATCCTTTTGTCCTCAGCCCTGGAGACCATCACTCCAGCCCCCCTGCGGCTCTGGCCCCTTCACCCTTGGCCGACCCTGTAAAGGGCACCATGGCTTCCACCCTTGGGCCCCCATCCCCTTTACACTCTGTGCTGGGTGCCCCACGCATCACCCTGGCCCCATCATGACCTCCCCACTCTCCTTGTACCCATATCACCTTCAGTGGCATGCCGCGGTAGAACCCGTGGGCACGCTGGTCTCTCTCCACCCGCGTGTGTCCCAGGATAACACCCTTGGTCAGAGGTGGGATTTTTTAATGAAATAGTTATCCTAGCACAAGCCATGGCGTGGGTGCAGTTACTCCGCGATGAAGGTGCCTTATCCCAGCCTCCTTCCTTCCCTACAGGTTTAGCTGTACTGGTACTAGACCCGCATCCACACTGGGGGCTGGAAGGGTACCATTTAAACTGCACCAGTAGTGCTAAAATGATGCAACATTTGGGTGGCAGTAAGCCAGGGTGCTACCTACCTGGGGGGATGAGGATGAACCTACTTCAGAAGCTAAACTCGGACATGGGCTATGTCTACACTTGTAAATTTAAGTCGACTTAGCATGTCCACACCTAAATTTAAAGT